>CAUYQV010039523.1:0-19267 GCA_963574575.1 Galagoides demidoff | reverse complement strand
AGACAGAGCCTTAAGCTGTCCCCCTGGGCAGAGTGCCATGGCATCACAGCTCATAGCAACCTCCAACTCCTGGGCTCAAGCGAGTCTCCTGCCTCCACCTCCCAAGTAGCTGGGACCACAGGCGCCCGCCACAACGCCCGGCCATTTTGTGGTTGCAGCCATCATTGTTGTTTGGCGGGCCTGGGCTGGGGATTCGAACCCGCCACCTTAGGTGTACATGGCTGGCGCCTTAGCCGATTGAGCCACAGGCGCTGAGCCGCCACATTGATTTCTAACCAGAATGTCCATCTAAGATGTGAGTTCATACATGGATGTGAGTTTACACATTGATATGGGTTTACATATTGCAGGAATTTTTTTTTATGAAAGGTATATCATAGGACCCATTTATTTATTTAGAGACAGAGCCTCCAGTTTCCCCTCAGGTAGAGTACCATGGCGTCATAGCTCACAGCAACCTCAAACTCCTGGGCTTAAGCAATTCTCTTGCCTCAGCCTCCCAAGTAGCTGGGACCACAGGCACCCACCACAACACCTGGCTATGTTTTGGTTGCGGTTGTCATTGTTGTTTGGCTGGATTCGAACCCACCAGCTCTGGCATATGTGGCTGGCACCTTAGCCGCTTAAGCCACAAGCACTGAGCCCATAGGGCCTTTTTAAATCATGAGCTTCAGCCATTCATTATCCCAAGATGTCAATTGATTTGCTAATGTAGAAATTAAAGTTCTTTAGAAACCCAGCTACTAGTGGAAACAAGTTTTAAAAAGGTGCATAGAGTCTCAGGGCCTGTGGCTCAAGCAGCTAAGGCTCCAGCCACATACACCTGAGCTGTGTGGGTTCAAATCCAGCCCAGGCCCACCAAACAACAATGACAGATATAACCAAAAAATAGCCGGGTGTTGTGGCAGGCCCCTGTAGTCCCAGCTGCGTGGGAGGCGGAGGCAGTAGAATTGCTCGAGCCCAAGAGTTGGAGGTTGCTGTGAGCTGTGATGCCACAGCACTCTACCAAGGGTGACAGATAGAGGCTCTGTCTCAAAAAAAAAAAGTGCATAGATATTTAACCACCTTAAAGTTTTTCTTACTAAAAAGAAAGGTCTAGCTGGGTGCGGTGGCTCACGCCTGTAATCCTAGCACTCTGGGAGGTCAAGGCAGGTGGATTCTCTGAGCTCACAGGTTCAAGACCAGCCTGAACAAGAGCGAGAACCCCATCTCTAAAAATGCAGGAATTATTTAGGTGTTGTGGCAGGCACCTGAAGTCTCAGCTACTTGGGAGGCTGAGACAAGAGAATAACTTGAGCCCAAGAGTTTGAGGTTGCTGTGAGCTGTGACACTACAGCACTTTATCGAGAATGACAAGTTAGACTCTGTCTCAAAAAATAATAATAAAATAATAAAAGGTAAAAGGAAAGGTCCTTTGGGGAAAGGAACTGAGCCAACCTTGCAAAGAGGGCTTACAGCAAATGTGTGTAGACCGAGTGAATGAATGAACAAACAAAGGGAAAAACAAACAAACAGAAGCTCAGGAAGTTAGATTAAAATGTATGTATGATTTTTAAACTTAATTTATCAAAGTTACATATTGTACATATTTTTTAAAATCGAATAGTTCTACAAGGCTTAAGACAAAAACGTAGCAGTTACCTTTCCTCATTTCCCATGACATCCTTACAATCGTCCCACATCCCAGAAGCAGCTGCCACTTCCAAATATGTTATCCATATTGCTTCTCGGCCTTTTGGCTATGATCAAGTGTAGTATCTGTTCTTATTGGCTTACTGTCTGATATGTACTCTGAGTAAGTTCTCCTTGTCTTTCAAATAACATGCATGTGTGCTGCTTCCCGATCGCTGCCTGTTAATGTCTCACCTGGCAGATGAAGACTCAGCTCTCCACATCGCTCTGTCCACTCACATGTTGATGCACTCCCTTCCTCATCTCCCCAATATACTCATATCAGAATCTTAAAATCTGATCGGTGTACATTTATATTACGCTGACTATGAAACACTGTTCAAGGTTAAGTCATATAGAATGATTGAATTTCCTTTCTTATGCAATTTTTTTGTTTTCCTGGAGTAAATCCTTATCTCTTGTTTTCCACGTGTCCTTCCCTTTCACCATCCCCAACTACTAAACCTTCCAATAGTTTCCAATACCATCTTCTCCATGGCATTTTTTTCAGAGCCTCTGCTTCCCAGCTGCAGACTGGACCGGTTACCGGTTAGCATGACCTTTACTGTCCCATTTATTTTCCTGGGAATTCTTTCCACTTCTCTTCTGGGTTGACTTCTTGTTTCCTGGATCCACGGCTTCTTTCTTGGCAACTCCCTCACTTTGGTGGAGCACATCCTGCAATAGCTGCCTGAGAAAGGAGGCACTAGGGAGATAAGTTGTTGAGATCTTGTGAGATTAAAAATATCTTTATTTCACACGCACACTTGATTTGATGGTGTGTCTGGATGTAATTATAGGTTGAAATCATTTTCTCTCAAAAATTTGCTTTTTGCATTTTTTATAGTATCTTCTAGATTCTATCAGTGCTGTTTAGAAATCAAACACCATTCTCATTTTTAATCCTTTGTCTAAGACCTATTGTTTCTGGAAGCTTTTTGAATGTTGTACTTATCTCCTGTGTTCTAAAACACTTAGTAGATAGAACATTTGGTAATGTTCTCCCTCCTCACCTGGTTTCCCCACTGTACACAGCACTCAGCAGGCTCTTTCAACCTAGAAATTTATGTTTCCTTGTTTTGGGAAATTTTCTTGAACTATTTCTTTAATGATTTTCCTCCTCCTATATTCATTTTCTCTTTCTGAAACTCTTGTTATTGAGATGTTGAACATCCAAATATAATTATAACTTTTTTTTCCTTTCCTAGTCTGTATTGCTTTGTCTTTTTTTGTTCTACTTTCCTGTACAATTTCTTCAACTCTATCTTTAGACACTCCTATGGGGATTTTATTTCTATTGCCATAATTTTAATTGCCACAAATCTCTTCTTTATCATCTGTTTTTATAAATAGTACCTTTTTTTTGTTTGTGGATGCAATAACTTCAGCCCCTAAGGGTATCATGATAGTTTCATTTCCTTCTGTTCTTTGTATTATCCATTTCCTCATATTCTCCCCCTTTCTTATCTTTTTTATATTTTCTCAAATGTTTGGAGATTCTTGGTTCTCTTTTCTGATCTTAGAAGGGGACATTGAAAAGCTGCCTGGAAGCTCTGAGTCCATAGATGAGACTTGTCAATAGGAGGATGTCACTGAGATTCTTTGACCAAATCTCCAGGTCTTTCCTCCAGAGTTTGTCATATTCCATAAGGAAGATGCTTCCATATACTTTCCACAGAGCAGCTCCCTGGCTCCCAGGGTGAGGAAGGGGCTGGGCAAGATCTCATCATTCAGTGTTAGACTACCATTTCTTTGCTGCCTGCCCAATGGTCCCCCTGGTATTCCTTTGTGCAGAGAACCCCTTAGTTCACTCATTTCAGAAATTAAAGCTCCCAGTCTCCTGCAAGAAGAAGGAGATTGAAGGAGGGATCCATCTTCTGTCTTTGTTGCCTCAGACTGCCGTAGCAAAATACCACGAATGGAAGTCTTAAACACAGAAATTTATTTCTCGGGGCAGTGCCTGTGGCTCAAAGAGTAGGGTGCCGGCCCCATATGCCGGAGGTGGTGGGTTCAAACCCAGCCCTGGCCAAAAAAAAAAGGTTCGGTGCCTGTGGCTCAATCGGCTAAGGCGCCAGCCACATACACCTAAGGTGGCAGGTTCGAATCCCCAGCCCCAGCCCGCCAAACAACAATGATGGCTGCAACCAAAAAATGGCTGGGCGTTGTGGCAGGCGCCTGTGATCCCAGCTACTTGGGAGGCGGAGGCAGGAGCCTTGCTTGAGCCCAGGAGTTGGAGGTTGCTATGAGCTGTGATGCCATGGCACTCTACCCAGGGGGATAGCTTGAGGCTCCGTCTCAAAAAAAAAAAAAGAAATTTATTTCTCACAGCACTGGAGGCTGGAAATCCGATCAGAGTGTCAGCATGGTTGGTTCCTGGTGAAGGTGCTCTTTTTGGCTAGCAGACTGCTGTCTTCTTGCTGTGTCCTCACAAGGCAAATGCTCCCCCTGATCATAAGGTCACCAATCCCATCAGATCAGGACCCCACCCTCATTTAACCTTAATTATCCCATAAAGGTCCTATTTCCAAATACATTACACTGGGGCTTGGAGGTTTGATGTAATGAATTTGGAGAGCGGCAATTTAGTCCATAACAGATTCTTAAGCAGCCCTTTCTTTGTCTCCACCTCCAGAGCCACTTGGTCCTATTCGTTCCTAAACTGCTGGGTATTCTAGGGGGTAGGAAGTGGGTTCCTTCTTGTTGCCCCAAACTTGCTGGATTTTGAGCTCAGCTTGTCTGGAGCAGATGAGACTATTCCTCTCCTTTACCTATTTTCTAGTTTGCAAAGCTGTAACAAGGCTGTTTTCTCTTCCATCCTTTTTGTCCTGTGGGTACAAGGAGTTCTAGCAGGATGTGGGGGCATCCATTGCTTTTCCCCAGAAGGCCACCAGTAGAGCTTCTTCTTCTTTTTTTTTTTTTTTTTTTTGAGACGGAGCCTCAAGCTATCCCCCTGGGTGGAGTGCCATGGCATTACAGCTCATAGCAACCTCCAACTCCTGGGCTCAAGCGAGTCTCCTGCCTCAGCCTCCCAAGTAGCTGGGACCACAGGTGCCCGCCACAATGCCCGGCCATTTTTTGGTTGCAGCCATTATTGTTGTTTGGCGGGCCTGGGCTGGGGACTCGAACCCGCCACCTTAGGTGGACGTGGCTGGCACCTTAGCCGATTGAGCCACAGGCGCCGAGCCCTTTTTTTTTTTTTTTTTTTTTAGAGACAGAGTCTCACTTTTATTGCCCTGGGTAGAGTGCAGTGGCGGCGTCACACAGCTCACAGCAACCTCCAACTCCTGGGCTTAAGCAATTCTCTTGCCTCAGCCTCCCAAGTAACTGTGACTACAGGTGCCCACCATAACACCCGGCTATTTTTTGGTTGCAATTCAGCTGGGGCTGGGTTTAAACCTGCCACCCTCAGTATATGGGGCTGATGCCCTACTCACTGAGCCACAGGCGCTGCCAGTGAGCTTCTTATCAATAAGGATTGTGTTGCCAACAAATAGTTATGTGACACATAATGACATTTGGGTCAGAAAGGGACTGCATATACAATGATGGTCCCATGAGATTATAATACTATATTTTTACTCTACCTTTTCTGTGTTTAGATACACAAATACTTACCATTGTGTTACAGTTGTCTGTGCAAGGGTATTCAATCTTTTTTCTTCTCTGCTCCAAATTGGAAGAATAAGAGTTGCCTTGGGCCACACATTAAATTCACAAACACTAACAAAAGCTGATGAACCAAAATAAAAAAAAAATGGTCCACGCATACTTTTCATGATATCTTTGATGCATACTTTTCATGATACACTAGAGATAAGTAAAACAAGCCTCAAATAATCAGCATGTGGCCTGTGGACTACAGGTTGGCCACCCGTGGTTAGAATTCAGTACAGTAACATGCTGTACAGGCTTGTGCCATAGGGGGGTAGTAGGTACTGTCTAGGTTTGTGCAAGTCTATTCTGTCATGTTCACATAATGAAGACATTGTCTAATAACACAGTTCTTGGGACATATTCTCACCACTAATCAACATCATTATTGTATTTGTTGAATGAATGATTGATACCTCACATTTTTTGTGGTTTTTCATCCACTCATCTTCTTTCCAGATTGCCCACCCACTACTTGCACACTGTTATGGGCCTTGCTACGGCCTGGACATCTCTTTCATTAGCCATCTCCCTGTTCCTGGAATCCAATTACCTTTCCTCTGAGTCTTTCCCCGACTTTCCTCCTCTGAACCAGCACAGGAATCACCTTGACAAAACCCCCAATCATAAACCGCCTAGGTAGGTTTCCCAGTTCTTCTCTCTTCTTTTGACCACCTGTTTCCTGGCTGCCTCTACCCTACACCTTGCCCCGAGGCAAACTCACTGCCAAGGCCCTGCCTTCTCCCTGAGCTCATCTCTCTTCCCAACACCCTACATCACCCACCACTTCTCCCCTCTTGGACCCAGATCCTCCCTCTGCTTCTTCTGCATTAGCAACCTGATCTGAGCCACCCAGCTCCACACCCAGTGGCTGGTAGAATGCCACCAGCCCTGGCCAGGGTCTCACCACTTCACCTAGGACTAGTACCTCTTCCTTATCTTTGTGGTCCCTGAGCCTGGTCCAGCCATGTGCATGTTCCATCAGTCCTCCTGAAGCAAAGTCCTAATGGTGTGACCTCCCAGGGGTGCCTGTTGCCCATGCCCAGCCCCTCAGTGTTGATCCTAGGCCCTTCACCATGGGGCCTGGCTCATCCAGTGTGACCTGTTTGTTAGTCCTACTCTTGACTTCAACACAGCTGATAGTTCACCAGTTTCCAGACACCCTAAGCACACAATCTAGCTTTTTTCCTGGATGGGTTTTCCTACTTCCCTCCACTCATCTCATTTCCCACATCCATCAAGGCTAGAGTAGGGTTCCCCACAACCCCCATAGTCCTTCTCATCTCCTAGCTACTAGAAATTCAGTATCCTCATGGATTTATTTGCCCCAAGCCCAAGAAGCAAACACTTGGATATATCTTATGGGAAACATGTAGTTGAATCTGGGTCTGCACCCTGTGGTCTGAGGCCTGAGGCCTGCCCTACCATAGGTACTGTTATTCATACTATTATTCCATACTGTCCCTAACCAGGCTGTCAGCTTGTACACCTGGACAGTTCCTTCCTTTTTCCCTCTTAATCTGGTTATCTCAACTCAGCTTCAGTTCAACAGGCCAGAGCAGAAAAATGAGTGTTTGGGCCAGATAGGACTGGATTTCAAGGTCCTTCACAGCTTTCCTAGTTCTGTCAACCATGTGACCTTGGGCCTGCCTCTCTGGTGCAAGGGCATTTCCCTCTTTGTAAAATTGAGGCAGCACTAGCTAGGCTTGTAGCACAGACTGAAGCCAATGCATGGATGGTGATAGGACGTTTCTCCTCTGAGTTCTGTGATCTGGGACCTATTTGCTCCCCTCTTGGCTGTGAGCCCCTCAGAGGGTGGGATAGTGTATTACCCTTTGTGTCCCTGGACTGAGCACAGAGTGGGCACTTGGTATGGGCAAATTACTGAATCAGTGGTCAGCAACCCAGCAAATCCATGAGGCAGGGAGGTGCAATTTTTTGAGTTTATTAATTTCTCTGAAGAACTAACATTTGTCTTTGTTGATTTTTTTCTTTTTTTTATTGTTGGGGATTCATGGAGGGTACAAGAAACTAGGGTACACTGATTGCATTTGTTACGTATAGTCCCTCTTGCAATTGTGACTTTCACACACAGAGACGCCACCCCCTCCCTCCTTCCCTCTCTCTGCTCTTCCTTTCCCCCAATCCCCTCCTCCTTCTCTCTCTCTCTCTGCTCTCCCCTTCCCCCACCCCCACCATGTCATTAATTGTCCTCATATCAAAATTGAATACATAGGATTTATGCTTCTCCATTCTTGTGATGCTTCACTAAGAATAATGTGTTCCACTTCCATCCAGGTTAATACAAAGACTATAAAGTTGTGGAGCCCTTTCTTGTCAAGATGGTTTCCAAAAGGGCATCAAAGACCTTTGCCTGAGTCAGTGGTACAGCTGGAGGCTGGGATTCTTAGGCACAAATTTTAACAAGTGCTCCTGGACCCTTTGTTAATCACAAATGTGTTTTTTATATCTAAACCAATAGGAAGATAAAGCTTGGGAAGGGGTGATAGGAAGGGACCAGGGAAGCCACAATAATGAGCCTTTAACTTGATTTTCCTGATAAAAATCCAGATTTCTGGCAACTTCCCTTTATTTCTTTCATTCTGTGAGACAGCTTATGATGGCATTTTAAATGCAGGCAATCCCTGAATTACAAACATCCAAAGGACATACAACTTGCACTTACAAATGGAGGCTATCATAGGTAATAGGTAAATGCACCTATTCCAACTTATATACAAATTCAACTTAATAACATACCTACAGAGCTTATCTCATTTGTAACCCAGGGACTGCCTATACCTGTATGAATCACAATAACCTTTCTCAATGCACAGCATGGATAGATTTCAAATCTTTTCTTATTAGCTAGGGTGACCATACCATTTATCATCCAAATCAGAATACTTTTTTTGGACACATCTTATTTTGTTCAGATAATAGTCTGATCATGGATGGTCCACTCAAATAATAGTCAAGTGTAATCCGATGTGAAAGCTTGGTCTTCAACCATTATAGGCAGTGATGCCACCCTTGCCTATGATCTCTCTGATATAAAGCCACATCCACACCTCAGTGGCCAACGAACCATTCAGCATAGCATCCTTAACTGTGAGTTGTTTGAAGCTACCAGTTTGAGCAATTGACTATTTTTTTGGTCAAGTTTTTTATTGTCTGCTGCCAACTGTATTAACTAATTCCTTTCAACAGTGTTTTTATATTTGCACATCTTCTCACCAGTCTACAAACATCTTGAAAGAAGAGACTAAGTGTATGTGTTTCCATCTTTGGCACATAGTATATATAACTATATCAAACTATATATACACAATCAGAGACTGTTTAGTGAGTTTCCCCTTGCTCAACTCAGTGAACTTTCCCTCACCCAGAGAACATTTTAGAGGTAATTTTTCTTCAGGCTCTCAAAAGCTCTAGCATCTCAGCAAGAGTTGGAGGAACCTCCTCAACCTTAACGTAGTACCAAAATGTGGGCAGTGAAGGCTTCATATAAGTCACAGCACTGGTGTGTTCTCTGTGAGATTACAAATTGAGCCACAGTGCTAGGTTGGAAATCTGTCATCCTGAACAACCAGCTGAATCAAACCGGAACATGTTAGAAAGTTAAAGGAGGGACTATTAATGATCACCTAGGACACAGGCATACACTCTGGCTGTCCCAGGCCCACTGGGATGGGTGATTGCTCTAATATTAGCTTATTTATCCTGTGGTTAGTCATTGGTGTGCCAGGAACTGCCATAAAACCTTAAAGGCAACGCAACAGAGTCAAGGAAAAAAAGTCCTGCAAATGATACTGTTTGGTGGAGATGCTACAGCTGAAAGTTCACTTGCAATCTACTGTGGTGTAATATTATATGAATTAGAGACAATTACAACATCAAGTTGCCTAAACACAATGATACTTAAAAAGAGAAAAACAGGCTCTGCGCCTGTGGCTCAAGCAGCTAAGGTGCCAGCCACATACACCTAAGGTGGCGAGTTCGAATCCAGCCCGGGCCCGCCAAACAACAATAATGGCTGCAACCAAAAAATAGCCGGGTGTTGTGGCGGGCGCCTGTGGTCCCAGCTACTTGGGAGGCTGAGACAGGAGACTGGCCTGAGCCCAGGAATTGGAGGTTGCTGTGAGCAGTGAAACCATGGCACTCTACCCAGGGGGACAGCTTGAGGCTCTGTCTCAAAAAAAAAAAAAAGAGAAAAACAACCAAATATTGCTTTTTTTTGTTTTTGAGACAGAGTGTCACTTTTGTCATCCTTGGTAGAGTGCTGTGGTGTCACAGCTCACAGCAACCTTCAGCTCCTGGGCTTAGGCAATTCTCTTGCCTCAGCCTCCCTAGTAGCTGGGACTATAGGTGCCTGCCACATACCTGGCTGTTTTTTTGTTGCAGTTTGGCCAGGGCCAGGCTCGAACTCACGACTCTTTGTATATGGATGGGGCCGGCGCCCTACTCACTGAGCCATAGGTGCCACCCCAAATATTGCTTTTAATATTTCACTTCAGATACATCAAAATACGTAATTTTTTTGATCAATACAAATCATTGAAAATCCTGTGAGTATATAGCCTGCTGGGTTTCTTATATAATAAAGAGTTGTCACATCCATTTGGACTGTTAATAAACTATCTGGGGAAGGCTCTGAAATTCCTGATTCTGCTATGTTGGCATTTTTGTAATGGGATAACGAAGCTGGAGAGGCCCTTGATAAGCTGTCTTTATCACATAGTGCCGTCTCCTTCCCCCATCCTAGCCCATCCAAGCCCATCCAAGCCAGCAGATACACAGGTAGTCAGGAAGCTGGTTCACCGGGCTATGAATGTCTTACCTTTACTACGTGAGCTATAGCTCTGCTCCTGTATGTGAGGCTCTCAGCCAGAGGCAAGGCCAGGAAGCTCTCCATATGAGTGGAAAGACATTTCTAACAGCAGGAATATCATAGACAAAGCTCCAGGAACAGGCAGTAGTGGGATGTTGGGGAAATTAAAAGCAGAGTGGGTTGATTGGGGTGGGGGTTGCAAGGACACATAAACCAGAACAGGAGAAGCCATGAAGAACCCTGAAAGCCAGTCTGCATATTTAGGACTTTGCTCTGTGGTTTCTTTTCCTCTATTAAGAAGAATAATCTTAAAACTGGAAGGGATAGAAGAAACATCTCCTGGGAGGAATTGTCAAGAGCCCAAGAAAGGCGAGAGATGGCAAGAGACTGTTTAGTTACCAGGAATACATTCTCCAGGCCTTCACCAACCGTCTCTAATTTTGCCAGATGGGAGTTGCAGAAAACTGCTAAGGGAAAAAAGGTCATAATTTTCTAAAAATCAGAAAAATTTGGATTCTGGAAAATATAGATGACACATTTGATATTAATATTGGTTCTGAGCAAAGATTTTCACAGATCTTTGAAGAGCTAGTGTGTAAACACTTGGAAGGAAAGGTGGTTCCTAAGAGCCAAACCAGACTCATTCCCTCTTTTCTTGGTGCTGCCAGATTGGATTTACAAGGCAGTGGAGAAGATCTTTCAGAAAATCCTATGGACATTCAAGGAAAATAGGCTGAATGAACAAATAGTTGGGCGATTTCATTTTTCGTTGGATAAACATATCCAGAATTTATTTTTTTTTGAGACAGAGTCTTGTTCTGTCACCCTTTGTAGAGTGCAATGGCATCATCATAGTTCACTGAACCTCAAACCCTCCTGGGCTCAACTGATCCTCTTGCCTCAGTCTCCCAAGTAGCTGGAACTACAGGTACCCACTGAGACACTGGCTCATTTTTCTATTTTTAGTAGAGACAAGTTCTCATTTTACTCAGGCTGATCTTGAACTCCTGAGCTAATGGGATCCTACTGCTTAGACCTCCCAGAGTGCTAGGATTATAGGCATGAACCCCACGCCCAGCCCATCCACAGTATTGATAAAGAGATCAATAGAGATGCAGCTGGGGAAATGTCACTGGTGCTGTACACAGGGCTCCAAACCCCTCTTGCCCTGCTAACATATTTATCAATTACAAGAATGAAAAACATATTGAAGGATTCATTATGGTATATTCACTACTGACACAATGCCAGATTTAAGTGTTTAAAAGTTTTTGGTTGGGTAAAATGTTACATGGAAACCAAAAAAAAAAGGCATTTAACAGAGGTAAAGATAAACCCTGTCTTTAGATTTAAAAAAAAATCAATTAGTTCAGTACAGAATGGAGAAGGCCCAACAGCAGTCATTTGAAGAAGATTGATAGATTAATAATTGACTGGAAGTTTAATATAGGCCAACAGTATCCATCCTGGCTGCTCAAAAAAAAATCAATAAAGCTTCAGTTTCATCAATAGAATCATAATATGCAAGTTATTAAAAGGAAATACCACCCAAGTCAGGGTCCTGTGAGGTTATTGTGTACAGTTCTGGTAGATACTAGGATTCAGGAGAAAAGTATCTGGTTGGGTGGGATGGGCATCTCTGCAGGCAAGGGGCCTTGAAAGAATGTCATATGATGCATAGGGAGGAAATGGAGAATGTTACTCTGGAGAAAACCAGGGCTGTCTTCCAATCACTTAGGAGTCTATCGTGTGTAATGCACAACTGATTTTGTCCAGAGGGGTCATTCACTGCCAACTACATTCAACATTGCGTCAAGCATGAGTGTGTGGGGCATATAATCTCTCAGGAGACAGACACACGCACAAATTCCCCAAAGGCAAGGCAGATTGACACAGAAATCTGGAAGGGAGTGTGGAGGCATACTTGCTCAGGACTACAGAGGCTGGTTAAGGCCTTGCTGACAGGGCAGCTCCTATGCTGATGGGCAGGGAAGGCAGGCACTCAGGCCTGGTGAGCAGCACTGGCCAAGGTCCAAAGCACCCAAGTGCATAGCATGTCTGAGAGTCCTCAGAGGGCGAGCACGTGAAGAGTGTGGTGGGACAAGGGCGTGTTGCATGCTGAAGGTGGCGTTTGTGGCAGGAACGCAGATGGACTTAGAGACCGTGCCAAGATGTTTGCATTTAGTATGGCAAGCAACAGAACAGAATAACATCAGATAATGCCTCTTTGGGCAAGTTAGTCCTGGAGTAATGAAGGAGAGCAGGAGAGGCAAGGACACAAGCTATGGTTGCAACATTTCAGAATAGACAGAGCTTGAAGCAGCACATGAGGAGATCAAACTGACCAGACAAAAGCAGGATCATTGAAGGATACTTTGGTAAGGGGTTAAAACTAAACAACGATCTTTTAATAATTGGAGCTCTTAAACTCTGAAAGGGGCTGAGAGACCTTAACAGGGACATTGCCAAAAGGACAGCTGACCTGCAAGCAAGTCATAGACTATGGAGTTTAACACTCTTTTTTTTGATGCTTAGAATCACCTCTTATTTTATAGAGTAATAATTTTCATCATGAGGAGCCATATTATATATTTTAATATCAGCGATGAATGGTGCATTGAATCTGTGGAATAACCAGTTTTGACTTTGAGATTTTATACTATCTATATTAGTTTGCTAGAGATTCCATAACTATGTACCATGGACTGGGTGGCTGAAACCACAAAATTTATCGTCTCACAATTTTAGAGGCTGCAAGTACAAAATCAAGGTGTTAGTGAGGTTGGCTCCTTCTGAAGGCTCTCCCCTTGGCTTGTAGATGTCGTCCGTCTTTTCCCTCTGTCTTTACTTCATCTTTCCTCTGTATGTCTGTGTCCCAATTTCCCTTTCTTGTAAGGACACCAGTCACACTGGATCACCCCTCCCTTTCCCAATGATCTCACTGAATACCGCTGAAAAGACCCAATTTCCAAATAAGGTCACATTCTGAGGTACTATGGGTTAGGTTCTTGACATATGAATTTGGGGGGATGTTCAATTCAACCTATAACACCAACTGAAGGTCAATTTCTTTTGCTCTTAGAATAAAATCAGAAGCCCTGAACAGATCTGCAGGGCCCCAGACATCTCCTTGGTTCTTCAGAGGCTGTGCTTGCCTGTAGGGGCCACACTTTGCTCCACCCCCTGATGCTCTGGTTGCATCTTTTCCTCCTCTGTCCAATTCAGACCCTCTGGAATAATGTGAAATTCTTCCTTTTGGCTTTGTTCCATAGAACTCACAATTTGTAATTATACATTTTTTTCTTCTTGAGATAGAATCTTGCTCTGTTATACACACTGGAGTGTAGTGGTGTGAACATAGCTCACTGCAGCCTTGAACTCTTGGGCTCAAGGGATCCTCCTGTCTCAGCCTCCCAAGTGACTAGAACTATGGGTGTGTGCTGCCATGGTTGGCTAATTTTCCCCATTTTCTGTGGATCTGGGGTCTTTCTATGTTGTCTAGGCTGGGTCTGGATCTCCTGGCCTCAAGTGATCCTCCTGCCTCAGCCTCCCAAAGTGCTGGGATTATAGGTGTAAGACACTGCACCTAGGCTCATGGATGCAGTGAGAAAAATATATACATACATTCCGTGAGAAAATCATACATTTATTCGTATGATTATTATATGTACTAATGTTTCTTACATTGTGACTGTGACCTACAGGGAGGAATATGTTTTTTTTGTTTTTTTGGTTTTTTTTGAGACGGAGCCTCAAGCTATCCCCCTGGGTAGAGTGCCATGGCATCACAGCTCATAGCAACCTCCAACTCCTGGGCTCAAGCGAGTCTCCTGCCTCCGCCTCCCAAGTAACTGGGACCACAGGCACCTGCCACAACGCCCGGCCATTTTTTGGTTGCAGCCATCATTGTTGTTTGGTGGGCCGGGGCTGGGGATTCGAACCCGCCACCTTAGGTGTACGTGGCTGGCACCCTAGCCAATTGAGCCACAGGCGCCGAGCCTTTTCTTCCATTCTTGAGATACTTTGCTAAGAAGAACATTTTCCAGCTCCATGCATGTAAACATGAAGGAGGTAAAGTCTCCATCTTTCTTTAGGGCTGCATAATATTCCATGGTGTACATATACCATAATTTATTGATCCATTTGTGGGTCGATGGGCACTTGGGCTTCTTCCATGACCTAGCAATTATGAATTGGGCTGCAATAAACATTCTGATACAAATATCTCTGTTGTAGTGTGATTTTTGGTCTTTTGGATATATACCTAATGAAGGAATTGCAGGATCAAATGGCAGGTCTACTTTTAGTTCTCTAAGTGTTCTCCAGACGTCTTTCCAAAAGGAATGAATTAATTTGCATTCCCACCAGCAGTGTAGAAGTGTCCCCTTTTCTCCACATCCACACCAACATCTCTGGTTTTAGGATTTTGTGATATGGGCTAATCTTACTGGAGTTAGGTGATATCTCAAAGTAGTTTTGTTTTGCATTTCTCTTATACTTAAGGATGGTGAGAATTTTTTCATATATCTGTAGGCCATGTGCCTATCTTCTTTTGAGAAATTTTTTTTCAAGTCCCTTGCTCACCCTGAGATGGGATCACTTGTTTATTTCTTTCTAATATGTTTGAGTTCTCTGTAGATTCTGGTTATTAAACCTTTGTTGGAGACATAACCTGCAAATATCTTCTCTCATTCTGAGGGATGTCTACCCGCTTTATTTACTATGTTCTTGGCTGTGCAGAGCTTTATAGTTTGATCAGGTCCCAAAAGTCTATTTTTGACATTGCTTCAATTGCCTGAGGGGTCCTCCTCCTAAAATTTTTGCCCAGGCCAATTTCTTCAAGTGTTTTCCCTATACTTTCTTCTAGTATTTTTATAGTTTCATGTCTTAAGTTTAAATCTTTAATCCAGTGAGAGTCTATCTTAGTTAATGGTGAAAGGTGTGGGTCTAGTTTCAGTCTTCTACAGGTCACCAGCCAGTTAGCCCAGCACCATTTGTTAAATAGGGAATCTTTTCCCCACTCAATGTTTGTAATTGGCTTGTCAAAGATCAGGTAATGGTAGGTAGCTGTATTCATCTCTTGGCTTTCTATTCTGTTCCATACATCTATCTCTCTGTTTTTGTGCCAGTATCATGCTGTTTTAAGAGATTAAATGTCAATATCCACCCTCTTATTGCCTGAAAGGTTTCGGCAGAGAGATCTGTAGTTATTTTAATATTCTTCCCTTTGTAGGTTACGGTTTTCTTACGTCTCGCTGCTTTCAAGATTTTCTCTTTCATATTAACTTTAGTGAAGTTAATTATGATGTGTCTGGGGGATTTCTTGTTCAGGTTGAGTCATGCTGGGGTTCTAAAGCTGTCTGCTATCTGAATTTCAGGATCTCTTGGCATATCTGGGAAGTTTTCTTTCATAAATTCATGAAGAAGAGCCTCTGTGTTTTGTGAAGCAACTTCGTTGCCTTCAGGGATTCCTATAAGGTGGGTATTAGCTTTATTTGAATTATCCCAGAGCTCTCTGAGAGAATGATCCATCTTTGCTTTCCATTTCTGTTCCTCTTTGGACTATTGGGCACATTCAAAAGCTTTGTCTTCAGTGTCTGAGATCCTTTCTTCTGCCTGCTACATTCTACTACCAAGGGATTCTACCATATTCTTCAGATCTTTGAGGGCTACAATCTCTTGCCTCAATGTTTCAAAATCTTTGGTGGTTTTGTCTTTGAATTCGTTGAATTCTTGAGTGAACTTTTGGAATGTTCCTTGAATTTCTAATTCTATCTTTGCCTCTATTCTATTAATCTTATTTGCAATCCAAATTCTGAATTTGATTTCTGACATCTCGATCATCTGTTTATGAAGTGGATCTTCAGTTGCATCTGCCACATCCTTTCTTGGGGCAGTTAATCTACTCTGGTTATTCATATTACCAGAGTTTTCCCACTGATTCCATCCCATGATTATTTTACTGCATTTGGCTTTCCCCCTTGAGCTTTGTCAAGGACCCGTACAGTGTTTCAGCCTGAGAGACTGGCGACATGCTTGGTGTGGTGGGGCTAAGTGGCTTTGTCTTATTTTCAGCTGGTCTCTGTCTTACCGTAGTGAATCAGTTACTCTTTGTTGAAGTCTGAACTGTGGAGAAATACTAGTAGTTAAGTCACCCTGCCCCCCACAAACAACAATTGGGCAAGGAAAATCAAACCTTCCCTCAACCATACACCCAGGGTTCCACTTGGATCATTCTTGGGTGATTTGCCCAGTTCAAGGGGTCCAAATCGGTTGTCCCAGTCAGCACCAGTCTCAGGTGGGAGAGTTCAAAAAGTCTCCAGCAACTAGATAGGAGGGGTCTATTGGCAGCTTAGCTACGACTTGCTCCAGTGCTCCGTGAGGGCAAATGGACACACCCAGCAAATGAATTAGTCTGGGAAGTTTGATGCCTCCTTCCCTACCTTGCACCCAGTCACTGGTAATCCTACAGGGCTGTGACCCAGTTTATTCCAGTAAGCAACTGCTCCCAGTGTTTACGACTGCCAGAGTCACCAAGAGATCTGAGTCTGGCAGGGGGTCCCTGGGTGTTTAATTTAGGCTGGGAAGTTCACTCAGTTACAGCCCCATGCCTAGTTGGTGTTGCTAGCAGAACAGGACAGAGAAACTTCACAGAATTTGTTTTGTCCTGGCTAAATTCCTCGGTAGCTCAGACGTTGCTAGAGCTGATAAAGAAACTCAGCCCTGGGCAGCAAGCAATTAGATTTTACACTCAGGTGTCAATTCCAGCCTCTGCCCACCTACTGCCTTTCTCTCAGCTATATTCCCCTGAAGGCTAGGTGCTATTGTGGTCTCTTTACTCACAGAACTTCCCAAGTCCTCTCTGCTAGCCTGGAACCTCTGATTGCCCAGAGAGACAGGGCATGCCTATCTGGAATGGCCTCAGGGATGTGAGCCTTTCCTGCTGCTATGGCTGCTGCTCTGCAGCTCCTTTATGGCTTCCTCTCAGCTGACCATCCTGTCCTCTCCTTGCTCCCATGCCACAGAGTCAGCACAGACCAGCACCAGCCCTTTCCCCCTCCACTCCTCTCAAGGAAATGCCCAAGAATCTGGACTCCATGGGTGACAAATCTCCAGACCTCAGGGTGAGAGTGGGGGGGAATCCTGGGAGTTCAGAGTTGCAGGTAGAGATTATATACAGCTTTATACAGTTTTACAGTTTTATGCCTGGCAGGAGGGTGCTGTGACACTACAGCAGGGGTAGGAGGTCTAATTTTTAGGGGGTCTTTCTCATGGGATAGAGTGGGAGGATGTTTGAACTCTACTCACTTGTTTGTATGGAGTAAACTGTGAGCACTTCTTGTGGGGGAAGGGACTCCCATCTGCTTGGTGGTGGATTTTGTACCTTTTGATTGTATCTTTAGGGTCACAGCTCATCTCAGCAAGGTTAAAATGCATTCTTCAATCTTCTCCCTTGGCTCAGCTTCAAACCATCAGCTCACTTGCTAAACTTCTGTCCTTCAAGTCTCCTTCTGGATGGGAGCCTCTGTAGAAAGCTGGCTGCAGTCTGCCATCTTGCCTCTGCCCCCTCTCCAAAGAAACTTTTAAATGAAATCATTCCTAGGTATTTGTTGCCTCTCTGGATTGGCTCAGACAACAGGCTGGCCTTTATTTCTTCTCTGACCCAGGCTGTTAGTAAGGCCCTTGGGATATGGTGAAAGTTCCACTGTGCCTATTGGTCTTAAAGCTTGGGAAGGTAGAAAGAATAAACCAGACACTGAAAGAAACCTTGACCAAATTTATTGCTGAGACCTATGAAAGGTGGACAGAACTCCTTCCCTTGGCAGCCCTTAGAGCATGTATACTCCCTATAGAGCAGGTTTTACTCCATATGAAATCATGTACAGGAGACCTCCTCCTTTACTTCCCCATGTGTGGGACCCTCAGCTAAGAAAAATAACTACTCATTCTCTCTTAAAGTATCTCCATTCCCTTTCTTAGACCTCCACTTCCAGCTTTGAGGCAGGTACCTGGAATCCATGAGGGTGGACACAGAGCCTGAAAGTGCCTTCCAGCCAGGAGACCAGGTGTACATCAAGTCCTTCCAGAAAGAAAGACTGACCCCCCAGGTGGAGGGGGTCATCCTCACCACTCCCAACTGCTGTGAAGTTCGACAGCCTGCCAACATGGGTCCACTGCACCATGTAAAGAAGGCAAAAGGAGACTGCAGAGCCCTGGACTGCAATCCCTGGAGAAGACCCCCCTCAACCTAAGACTGTTAAAATCTTAATTTCATTCCTATGTATCCCTGTGAACATGATTATGAACATCTTTTCCTTTGCCTTTGCTGTTACCCCTTCATACTTTGTACTGTCAGATCATAAAGGGAAAGAAATAGCAAATTTGTCCTAAAAAGGAACCTCAGATCTAGTCTTTCACACTGATTTGTGTAAATTGTTCAATACATTCCAAAGTGCAGTTAAAAATGGTCTTTGTTGGGCTTCTGTCCAATCATACCTGGCCAAGCAACATGCATGATATATGGATGTGGAAATACCCAGCTAGAAGGAAATTTATAAATCAGTAGCTTTGGCCTAAATAACACTGTGTATATTACTGTTAAAAGAATTTCTAATCCTAGCTACATCCATCTTGGATGTTGTGCCTATAACGTACCTAGAAACTGTAATCCCATCTCTATCCAAATGCAGAAACCCAATGAGCAGATTTGGAAAACTGGACAGGCATGAAAAATCCAGTTCAGAACTTGCTGGCCATGGGGAGTGATATTTAAAATTTGACAATTACTTTGCCTTGGGACTCCCTAAGAGCAGGAGGGCCTTTAACCAGATTGAAAGATCCAATGTTTAACACTTTTAACCTAAATCTTCAGACCCTTGAGCTTTACCAGCAGCTTCAGCTCAGGTTTCCCTTGCTTCTCATCATAATGGGAATGCTTAACAATAGGCATCATCTTTTTTTTTTTTTTTAACATTTTTTTTCCTTTTTTTTTTTTATTAATTGATCTCTGTATACATTGATGCAAACATGGGGTACATTGTGCTGTTTCATATACAATTTGAAACACTTTCATCAAGCTGGTTAACATAAATTTCATGTCATTTGGTTAATCAT
>CAUYQV010039518.1:0-42903 GCA_963574575.1 Galagoides demidoff | reverse complement strand
GAAACCAGCAGGCTGGAGCAAAAGGGGGAGCTTCCCTCCCCCAACAGAGGCTCTAGTAGCCAAAAGAACCGAACATGTGCGGGGGAAAGACACTGGCGCCCTGCTGTCTCCTCACAGGGACTTCTGGCAATTCCTCCAGTGCATCCCTGATTGGTCCATTTTCAAAACCTATTGACGATTAGTCTATTTTCGAGACCCAAAAGCTCATTGGACAACTGCCCCTATATGAGCCAGAGACCCTGAGCACAGACTTGGGCAGATCTCAGGAGAAGAGCAAAGAGGTTTGGCTCTGTAACACTTGTATCCTGCTCTATGAGATCTGCCCCTTTGTAAGAGCTGTAAACACTCACAAGGGGGTTTGCTCCTTTGTAAGAGCTGTAAAAACTCACAAGAAGGTTTGCTCCTTTGTAAGAGCTGTAAACACTTGCAAGGAGGTTTGCTCCTTTATAAGAGCTATAACACTCATATTATAAAACCTATCTTACTGCCAATCCTTCTACAAGGAGGTTTGGCTTGTTATAAGAGCTGTAACACTTATACCTGTTGAATAAAACCTATCCTGTGGTCCATCGCTTCATTCTTCGAACCGCCAAGACCAAGAGCCTGGAAATTCAGTATCAAAAATCCGGTATCACTATGATAAGATATGGACAGGCAGACATTAAAAGGTAACTTAGCTCAATAAAATTTTCCTTTGGACTGGTGTTCCAAAGTTAACCATATTTGGAGGTGCACAGGAGTATTATCTCATAGTAAAAGTGTTTCAAGTAGTGGTAACAAGAGAAATAATAACCCTCCCCCAAATAACAACATTGAATAATTGACACTGATCTGAAAAGTTTTAATTCAGCTGAAAATTAGGGTGGATAAGAAGAAAGGCTGGGAGATGAAACTAGAGAAATAAACAATCTGTCTGCTTGTCTAGGGTCTTGTCATTTATTCGATAGGCTTAAATGAAGGATTGAATGTTCACGTGCACATTAGAAAGATTCGTTTTCTGACTAAATAGATTATGGATTGAAATGAGTTAGAACAGGTGACCAAAACAAAGCAGATAGTTATTACTTTATTAAAATTTTATTATATACTAAACTAGGAGAAGTTTAGTTGAGTAGAAAACAGGTGGAATCTGAAGTTATATAAAAGTGAGAGTAATTTGAAAGTCAGGGGTTTTTTAAGGTTAGACAAGGGGGAAAATGCTATAGTATGATTTAAGAGCCTAGTTTGGGTCACTAAATGGATTATGACATAATAAAATAAGATAAGCTGAAGGAATAGAAGGAATAGAAGACTAGAGTAAAATATGATGAGTTCAGATTTGGACATGAGTTTGATTTACCTGTGGGACTGCCATAGGAGATGATAATCGGAAATACATGGCTGAAACTCAGGAGACAAGGAAATGTAGAGGTTACGGGTCGTGGGCAAACAGGTAGTAGCTAAAGTGAAGAAGATGACTCAGAAAGGCAGTAAAGTAAGAACAGCAGAGCTGAGGATGGACACCCAGGGCAGAAAAAGAACTTGGGAGTAAGAACAAGATTTGGGGGAGTTATTGTAGTAAAAGGAGAAAGGTTATGAGGCAGAATTTGCAGGTAGCCATAGTGCTCAAGGCAATTCAAGAGATAGTATAATATGGAAAAGTTAAATGCAGTTAAAATGCTCTGGATTAAAAAGCATTGATCCTGAATAAAAAACAAAGGTACTATGTCTGAGTTTATTTGATTTTCCAACAGGACTCTCTTATGTGAAAGGAATGAGATATTGGTCAGTTCTTGGAAGGGACAGAATTTCTTATGTTAAAGGGAGGGCTTACTACCGGGTCCCTCATCTGGCCCAAACTCCTGTAAAAGAAAATGAGAACAAATAAAAGGGGAAAGGTATCCAAGCTAGTATAAGTTTTATACGACGTCTCTTCTCTTCTCTTCTTGAGCTGACATCAGAATTCTTAATATAGACTAGGGACAGGGCTGAGCACCGTTTAGAGCATCATCACTTTGGTAGTGACTGAGCATTCAAAATCAAGGTGAATGAGCTCAGTAAGACATTTGTCTTTTCCCAATTCATTCTCTACATCTTGGCAAGGCAATTAGCCTGGAGGTGTCACTCTCTATAGGGCAGAAGAGAAGACTAATTTAAGTTGGTAGAAAAATAAAACCTGTTGTGTATATAGTACATATATAGTAATGATCCAAAATGAATATATTTTATTTTTTAGGTTGACTCAGTGCTATTTTTCAAATTATAAAAGAAGAAAAGTCTAAGTGTATTTTGGGTCCTTGAGTCATTTTTATTAAATATGATTAAATATTTTAAATATTTTTAAATATTTCTTTTAAATAAAAGAAAATCAATTTTTATCCATTAAGTTTTCTACCAGTCAATTATAGACCAATTATCTTACCATTCAGGCATGCTAAGCTAATTATTTATTAAAAAGAACAAATTTTTCTTGAACATAGAAAACAATCATTTCAGAAGATTCCTATTTCAGAAGATTTCTCACACACTTGTTAGTCTGCCATATCCAGGTTCATGTGTAAGTGTACAAAAATGTATGAACTTTTCAGACCAAAAGAACACTTACTCCCAACTTTTTTGTATAGCAATTTATAGAGAGGGAATTGGCCTCTGGCTATGGTTAGATGCCAGTGTACAACTGCCATTGAAGGTTTTAAGACAGAAAAAGTGGCAGTCTAGAAACACCCTGATTCTCAGTGTTAGCTCCTGATCAATAAATTTGAGGTAAAGTTTAAGTCACAGAGCTGGACAGGACCATATATTTAGCACCTATGAAGCTGAAAAAAGCTCCCAGGGACTCTGCCACTGATCTGTTTCCGCAGGTGGCAGTACCTGTTGAATGGATTACAGGCAGCCCCCCAGGTTATAAACATCTGAATTACACACAATTCACACTTTTGAACAAAGGCTATTACTGTAAGTCCCCAAGTTATGAACACATAAATAAGATGCAACTTGCACTTACAAATAGAGGTTATTCAGTTAATTGGTATTCCAATTTACATACAATTTCACAGTAAGAACAAACCTCCAGAACCTACCTCATTTGTAACCCTGGGACTGCCTGGATACAGGCATCTCTAACATAGGCTATACAGGCACAAGTTAAAGTACATATGTTATACCAAATGACCTTTTAAAGGGATGTCTTGACTGTCTCCTAGATAAATTGGAACCTCTTAGTACAGGCCTTGTGTCTAATACAGCAGTGCCTCTTTATGAAGACGCAGATCATAATAGAGAGCTAAGAAATCTCTTAAGCTGACTCATGGCTGCAGACAGATGTTTCTATCTCTAACCCTAAAGCTGGCTGCAATTTCTTTTGAATTTGAGGACGAAGCACAGTTGAGGACATGCACACCTTTATTCTCATTCTTTACTTGAATGTTAGGAAAACACAAGGCTCTGAATAGCTAGAAGACAAGGGAAATGAGGATTTGTACAACAACAATAAAAACTCTGGAATGCTATTATGTCTCATATTCATCTCAGAATTATAAAAGAAAATAAAATACCACAAAAACTGCATTGAAACACTCAGAAAACTAAATTAAAGCTGGTTACTAAATATTGTATGGTGTTGTCTCATGCTTTTCTTGAAAGTAAATAACATCAGATTTCATTCCCTTTGGAGAAATATTTTCTTCTTTTAAAAATTACCAATGTAATTATCATCAAAGGTAATCAATTTCCCACTGTTACAGTTAACTTTTAGCTAACTGTATGATTACAATTGTTCTCAATGAATCCAATGTTAGTAATAAAGCTCTTTTGTGGAACTGTTCATATAAAAGATGTAAGGCAAGAGTATCACTGATATATTTAAGGAATAGTAAAAATACCAAGATATTTGGAGTGATTAGCAATTATAGGACTAGTGACTAATAATTGGAGAGAAGGCAGACAAATAAGTGGCCAGATAATAAGGCTTCATATGTCACTGGGAGGTTTTACAGTTTCTTTACAGAGTAATGTGGAGCCTATATCCTCAATTTTATGGAAAGTAGTGATATGTCCTGATACAATCTGATTCCAGTTTTTAAAGTATTACCTTGATGCTTGGTTGAGAATAGAATATAGTATGACATATTATATATATATGTCTAGATATAACAAGACCAGTTATATGTGTATTATAGCCATTCAGGCACAAGATAACTATGGTTGGAACTTAGTAGCAATAGAGCTGGTGAACAGTGACAGGATTTTGGGCATATTTAAAAGGTATAGCTAACAATATATCTTGATTGATTCAATATGATGAATTAAAAAGATAGACGTCAAAGATCTCTCTAATATTTTTAGGGTAGGAAAGCAACAAAGTTACCACTAACTGAGAAAAAAAACCTATAATAAAATAGTTTTGAGGAGTAGAAAGATCTTTGGGTGTGTTGGGTTTGAGATATCTATTAACTTTCGAAGTGTCCAAGTAGAGATATTGAGTAGATGATTGGGTGTATATATCTGAAGTTAGACAGTAATCTGGACTAGGGAAAAAATGAAGAGTCATTAACACACAGATGACAAAGCCATGAGATGAGGTGAGATCACAAGCAAGTAAATTAAGTAGAGTAGAGAAGACAGCCTGGACAGAGGTTGCTTAGGAAACATAGAGTTATACTAAAAAAGACTAAAAAGGAACAACCGCTAAACTAAGAAAAAAACCAAAGAGTGTGGTAGTGTCCTGGAAAGCAAGTGAAGAATATGAAACAATGAGGAGGAAGCAATCAGCTGCGTAAAGGAATACTGATAGAGAAATTATAAGGAATATTTAAAAATTCCTTTTAAAATTAAATTAGTCTGCCTAAAATAGAGAGGTTATTGGTGACTTGGATAAGGCAAGTTAAATGGGATGGTGGAAATGAAAATTTACTGTACTATGTTTAAGAGACATCAAGAGTAAGAGAAATAGAGACAATGAATAGAAGAAAAGAGAAGAATACCATAGTAGGTGGCAGGAAAAGTGAAATTAAGATCATGTATATGAAGTAGGGAGAAGAGCAAGAGGAAGATTTGAGACCAGAAAGGCCAAGATCTACTGTTGGCCTCAGAAGAGATGCTAGGGGCAGATTCAAGAAATGTGTATGCAGAGCAATGGAAATTTGTACAGATGTTCTTCTGATTGCTTCAGTTTTTGCAGCCATGAGGGATGTAAAATCACCAATTAAAAGTGAGGACAGGTAAGGCAGTGTTGATTTGGGAAGTCATGAGAAGATGCGCAATAGTTTTCAGGACAGTAAATTAAGAATGTGTAATAAAATGGATAACATTATGGACCAAATTGAGATTTATGGTCATGAATTGACTGTTAAACTAGTCAGCATGTTTGAGTGCTTCCCTCTAACTAGGTTCAACTGCATAGGTAGAAGAACAAATTATGTAGACAGTTTTAATTAGGGCTTTAGTTTTGCCCATTGAGTATGAGGTGGCAAGAAAGTAGTTAGGGGGATGGAGCACAATGCAGTGGAATGATCAAGTAACAGACTGAAATTTAAGACAAGAGAGAGGAAATTAACAATATCAAGAGTAGGTAAACCAGGTAAACATAATATTTTTGCTTTCTCATGTGCAAATAAATGCACATCAAAGACTTGGAAAAAAAAGAATGGGTAAACCTGGGGAAAGTTGAGAATATACATGGGTGGAATGTTTGGTGGGTTGCTGAGGTAGAATATTAGATGTAGAGAAGGCTAGAAAATTAGCTGATAGTGGTCCAAAGAAAGGGTTGCATAAAATTTTGAGATGATCCATGGCTTGTGATGATTACCAATGACAGAGGCTAGATTCTATAGAATGAACGATTATTAGTGTTGAGTAGCTGAGGTTAAGGAGAGAAACCAAGAGTGCAGTATTAGAAACATTATCTAAAAGTATATTGAATTTAACAAGAATTAAGACAGAATTAGTGTTGAGAGAAAGCTATGTTAATTTACAAGGAAGAGGTAATGGCTTGGGTATCAGTATAATGACAGCAGTGAAGACCAATTGATGAAATAATGTAATGAGCGTTAGAGCTCAGACCAGTTTTAGAGATAGAGGAAGACTGGTCTACATGCAGTAATGAGAAGAAATGAGGAAAATTATCCCAGCGTTAGGCCTAGTAGTAGAATTGTTTGAAGTGGGAGAATTTTCTTCTATTGTTGAGAGGTCTGCAGGGGAAGGACAAAGGACCAGGAGTTCTTTACCAAGAACTTGATGCTATTGTTGGGAGATTAGGTTAAGTACATGGGGAGCTCTGCACATAGGGGATTGTGAGTTCCTGAGGGGACAGAGAGCAAAACAAGTGGTATGTACGCGGTTGAAACTTAAGAGTTATGTGGCAAAGAACATGAAGGACATAACTGAGGTAAGTCCTGTTGTATTTAAGTCAGAGAAAGGTAGGGGTAGAGAGTGTGCAGTGAATTTCAGGTTCTTCCACTTAATCCCTAATGATAGATACTAAAGACACAGGAGAAGAGCCACAGAAACTCAGGCCCAAGACAGTGGTTGGAGGTGTTGGAAAAAATAACTTAATTTTCCCTGGACTTGAGGGAGTGAAGGTTGAATCCTGAAGCCAATAGGACCATTGAATGAGGCCCAAAATGAAGTTACTTGAGCCAATAAAGCCATTTTTTTTTTTTTTTTTTTTGCTTACGACATTAAGAGTTTTATGGTCAATTGCAAATGAAAGAGAGACCTAAAAAGTATAACTTGGAAAACTATCCTATGAGCTTATTGATTATTTAATACCCAAAGAGGAAAGAACCAAAAAATAAAAAAATGTGATTCTAAGAAAAATTCAATTTATTTTGACCATGTTCCCTCTTAGACTTACGATTAACTCTTGATAACATTATCAAGAGAATTTGAGTTTCAAGCCTAATAGTGGCTGAAGATTTATTTAGAGAGAAATGCAATAAAATATTTCTATCTGTGTTCAATCGTGTTAGTTTACAATTATCTGCTAACCAGTTGTACACCAGGATAATGAAAACTCCCTAAGGGTAGGAAACAGCTGGAAGTCCCCAAAGACCAGCTTAAGGACTGGCTCATACTGATAGCATTTTCCGGAAATATTTACCCAAAAGATTGGAAAATAAAAGAAGGAAAAATCAACCCCAGTTTTGAAGACAGATTCAATGAAGAAAAACACAAAGTAACATACACGTTCAACTTTGATCAAAACAATTCTCTGAAATACAAAAATACCCCCCAGTTTTAAAAGACATGATCCTACCTTATCCCACATGTAATTTAGTTCCTATGAACTTACCACACAATTTTCATCATCTCACTACAAATGTGACACAGTGTTATTGAAGTGAACAATTGCTTTATTATACAAAATTGCTGCTATTGAGTCACTTTGAAAATTATCTTCCCTCAAACTATTTCTTTTTTATCTCAGATTAATTCCCTTCCTTCAAACCAAAAATGTAATGTTTATTTTATACCATTTTCTTGCCTTTTGGCTATTCACTGAAGCTTGAGTCTCCAGGACCGATTTGTCAGGTTTCAGAAATATTTTAATAAAGTTTATATAAATCAATTTTTCCCTCAAAGCTTCCTCTTAGACATATGATGTGTTGTCTTTTATTTGCTGGATCATCCATCCATCCATATTTTATTTGTAGTTGTTTGTCTAGGCTATTAATTATTATTATATTAATGGCATCTAGTTTGCTATATATTACTATATTAGGCTTCCACAGAGGTACTTTTAATATAATTCTAATTTAATCACCACAGTAACTAAAGCTGACCATTTATTTGATCTTTAAATATATCAGTTCAATTACAGCTTCATATCTGATCTTAGTTCAAACATATTCTCTTCCTGCTGTACAATAAGGACAGGTGAAATTACCATACCCTCTCCTTATATCTCTCAAGGAAAATGAGCCTTATCATTCAGAAAAAGCAAGTTTAAGTGTCTTCACTGTGCCTCATTATTTTGTAGTAACCAGTTTTCCAAAGCCAACTATATAATCATGTGTCTATTTGAATAGTAAACAACCAAAAGAATGTAAAATATTAAGTCTGAGTACCTCATACATCTTATGATATGATCCTAAACATTAATACCAATTGGTATCTATGATGTCAGTATATTTAGTAATTTTTTTAAAAAGAAGTAGGAAAGCTTCTCACATGATATTTGAGTTGTAACTTTATTTAGATAGGAACATAGTTGAATATCAAACTATGAACATTGAGTTAATAGCAAGAGCACAACCTTTCTGTGACCCCATAAACAAAGTTGAATGACCCTTTTTTTAATATTCTGTTAGAATATTTTCCCTGGAAATCCTCAGGCATTTCTTGTTCAAATTAGTCTTGGTCCATTGTAGACATTGTAGATATGTAGCACCTTGGTTGTGCACAGTAAAAGAAAACAAAACTTGAAAGACTTGCAACATCCCAAGTCACTGAACTAAGTGCTAATTGCCTCTTCAAAAGAATGATTATATATTCCATCAGGATCTGAAGAGTAAAGAATTGCTGTAATTTTGTACATTGGAAATATTTATATTTGCTTTGGGAACTATTTCTCACAGAACTTTACATTCTCTAAATCATAAACAACAAGGAAAAGTAGAAAAAAAGCTATAGAAGAAAAAGGGAGAAATACATTGCATACTAAATAAACTGTGGGAGGAAAATTCAGAAAGGAAATCACAAAAGGTTAGATTTCAACAAGACAGGTTTAACTAGGAAACAAACAAATAAAAATAGTCTTTGACAATCATAAAAGATGTCTCTGTATTTAGACTTTCTTTTAAGTGGGTGCACTATTTCTTTCTCCCATAGTAATTATTTCTATTTGAACAAGAAAGATCAAGATATATCAACAACTTAAAAATTCAATTCATATTTTTTATATATGCCTCAGGTTTCTTTTTACCTTATTTTGGGGGATTATAAAAATCCTCTGAAAACGTATAGAGTAAAAGTATAGCCATTACAATTTGGCAGATATTTCTGGCTGCAATTGGAGAACATTTTTCTTAATTCCAGGCTCCTAAAAAAATATGAATTGTTAATATAAGAAAAAGAACCTGTCCTGGTTGGCTGACATACAAAGGCCTTCTTGACACTGGGTGACTAGGTAAAAAGACCTACAATCTCATCCCAAGTTTCCTAATCCCTCACCTGTCCAATCAAAAGAGAAGCACAGCACTGCACTGATATGGATTTACTTTGGTTAAAAGTAAGGAAAAAATTGGTAAATAATGTGCAGAGAGAATTTGGCACAATCTCCAATGTTTTGTAACTTTGATTTCTCTAAGCTTAAAATTACTTGTCTTTATCTTCTCTTAGTCATCAGAGTTTTAGAACTGATACTTTTAGAATATCAAGTAATACTATGTATTTTATCCAATATGTTTTTTGGTGTGACTTTTTATTGAGATCTAGTCTAACGCCTATAGAATGTGTACTTATCTCTGAAGCGCATAGTAAAAATGACTTTCTTAATTGATATCCCACAGACAGGGATTTGGAAATCTAACAAGTGTTAGAAGTAATAACCTGATGTAATTTGAAATTCAGAAGAAAACTTAAAAAGTATTCCAAAATGATGTGTGTTTGTTTTAATACCACTTGGCTTGGGCTTCACAAACACACATGTATGAAATTTACTATCAGGAATGGAATAAGACCAATTAACACAGCAAAGGACAAACACAGCTTATTTCGTGTAGCTTGGCAGACTCAATATAGTAAATAAAAGAAAAATATACATATAATGACAAACCATATAATTAAATGATAAAATAGGATTGGCTAACCAGAGGTGTGAAATAATAACAAAGATTTTTAAATCCAGACAAGTTGTTTTTTTAAAGCCTCAAATATAAACCTAAGTTTGGAGACTTACATCAGAGAAAGTAAAGGCTGAAAACATGTGATTTGTGCAATGGGGAGGCACAGTAAGGGGAGAGGGTGAGGGATGGGGGAAAGAAAGGAAAGTAAGATAGAGGATGGGAAGGAGGGACCAGGAGAGATGCCTAAATTAGGATCTTTCTCCTTTAAACCACAATAATCTGGCTTCCCAGAGGCACCAGTCAGACCTCCCCGGCTCCCTCGGAACTCCCTCTGTGGATGTCCCTGGGTTTATTGGGTCCTCTTTGCTAGAGCACAGCATCGATTTTCTCTTATATTTCTCAGATATATTTAATATTTTATTCGTGCACATAATTTTATATATGAAAGGATTCTGGGAAAAATTTTCCAAATGCATCCTTTTACATTTCCAAAGCCACAGAGCTAATTAATGACCAGTTCTCTCTATACTCCTCTCACAGGCTTTATCAAACATACTAAGACTGCAACAGTTATCTGGTGAGCAACCAACTGATTGCCCTGTTAAAACCCATATAGCACAAACTATTAGTTGCTACCAAAAGTCCATTATTTCCTTCTTCCAAACAGATCTTATTGAAGTTTAAAAAGTTACAGCTCCTAGCCTTTCATGTATGAAGGGTGGCTGTGTGTAAAAAATAAGGTCAAGGGTAAAGAGACATATATTGCTCCATCAGGCTTCTGGAAAGCCCTTGAAGAAGGGGCATAATTTGCTTGGAAGGGAACATTTTAATATTTATCCTTCTTAGAATATGAATCTGATATTTGGAGCAGCAGTGGCCTTTTTTTGACCACAAGATTTCCTTGAGGATGGAAAACAAGTGAAATAATGGCAGAACAGAATTAAAGGAGGCTGAGGCACAGATCAAATCATAGGATCACGTCATCTGCCACGGAATGTCTATCTGGGGACAGTTTTTATATGAGAGGAAAATAAACCACAATCTTTTTTACCAGTCTTTTTAATATCTCTATTATTCTCAGTCATGCACAATTTCTAACTAGGAAACACTCAGGAGTAAAAATAAATATGTAAAGAGAAATTATAGCAGTCTGGAGTTATGATAGCCAATTATAAGAGGTAATAAACAGATACTTAATAAACTGTCTCTGAGTTAGTTGAAAGGGGTGATTTATAACTTTAGAAGTGTTGAAAAGTTAAGATAATCTGGAAAATTTCAGGAAAAACCATAAGTTAGAGAAATATGGAATCTATTAGTAGGAACAGGGTAAAAACTGAGAGGACATGGAGGATTTTATAATGCAAAGTGCAAGTATTTGTGCATGGTACAAATTGCTAAGAATTGACTGCATTACTAAAAATGGTTATTAGAATTTATTTTGAAGAAAGAAATTTCTTCTTTTTGAAGATCTTCCAAATAGTGCAGATAGCAATTCATGTGGGCAAGTCTGCCTTGAGTCCAGCCTGAAGGCAGATGGATGGAGTGGATGACCTTTGTAAGTCCCTTCTGGCCTTATTATCCTATAATTCTATTTCACATGGACAGAAAATTATTGTTGCTTCTTTATTTGTAGTTATATCATCAATGAGACCTTTATTTCCCTTCTGCATATTGTAAATATTTCTGGTAAATAAGAAAAATAAAACTGAAAGGAGCAAATCACTTTAGGCAAAATGCAGGTGTGAATCTTCCTGACCTAAAGCACATAGTTTCTTGAGGCTAATAATTCTAGCCAACAGTGTAGCACATGCTACCACTGTAAGTTGCTTTACAAAAACATCCTTGTACTTTTATACTTTATCACTATCTCATTGTTTCCTGCCTGTTCACCACCTGTGTTCAATTGATTGGGTCCTTGTGGTCAAGTGACTCAGGAAGGAGTTAATGTAAGCTTCTTCTTAACTCTCACCCAATGGGCACAAACTAGGAGTATACGTCACACCTCCTGGGTGAAGCACTCAGCTACAACTTGGGCTTTACCTAACATAAGCAAACAATGTAACGTAATTGTATGTACCCTTATATTAATCTGAAAACAAACAAGAAAAACGACATTTCTTCTTCTGAGTGGTGAGAGGGTGCTGCTTCATTCTTCTGCATGCGGCTGTCCAGTTTCCCAAGCCCAATTTATTGAACAGGGCTTCAGTTTCCCAGTGAACATTACTGTCTGCCTTGTTGAAGATCAGTTAGTTGTAAGTGGATGGATTTATGTCTGGGTTCCCTACTCTGTTCCATTGGTCTATGTCTGTATTAGTTCAAGATGGATAAAAGACTAAAATGTAGGGCATGAAATCATAAGAATTCTAGAAGATAATGTAAGAAAAACTCTTCTAGATATCAGCCTAGGCAAAGAATTTATGACTAAGACCCCAATAGCAATCACAGCCAACAACAAAAATAAATAAGCGGAGTTTGATTAAACTAAAATGTTTCTGTACAGCTAAGGAGACAATCAATGGAGCAAATAGGCAACCTACGGAATGGGAGAAAATATTTGCAAGCTATACATCTTATAAAGCTCTAATATCCAGAATTTACAAAGAACTCAAGAAAATCAGCCAGAAAAAAGAAAAACTAAAATATTACAAAATGGGCACAAGACATGAACAGAAACTTTTCAAAAGAAGATAGACAAATGGCAATAAACATATGAAAAATGCTGAGTGTCACTAATCATCAGGGAAATGCAAATTAAAACCATCATGAGATATTACCTTATCCCTGTGAGAATAGCTTTTCTTAAAAAGTACAAAAGCAACAGTTGTTGCTATGGCTGAAGAGTAAAAGGAACACTTGTTCGCTGTTGATGGGACTGGAAATGAACACTACCCCTGTGAAGACAGTATGGGGATTCCTCAAAGAATTAAAAGTACCTACCATTTGAACCAGCAATCCCACTACTGAGTTTCTACCAACAAGGAAAAATCAAAAGTCATTCTATCATAAAGACACTTGTGATAGAATGTTTACTGTAGCACAATTCACAATTGCGAAGATGTGGAATCACCCTAAGTGCTCATCAATTTGTGAGTGAATTAACAAAATGTGGTATAAGTATACCATGGAGTACTATTCAGCCATAAAAAGGATGGACTAATGTCTTTTGCAACAATTTGGGTGGAACAGAAGACTATTATCCTAAGTGAAATATCACAAGGATAGAAATACAAACACCACTTGTACTCACTATTAAGCAGGAGCTAACTGATGAGCACATGTGTGCACAGAGTAATGTAGCATTTAGTCAAAGTCAAGCATGGGTGGAGAGGGGTTGAAGAGGGGGGGAAAGCCTACCTAATGGGTCAATGAACACTATTTGGGTGATGGGCACACTTATAAGCTATGACTCAGCTATTCCAAAGCAATCCATGTAACCAAAAACATTAATACATTAATACCCCCATAATACATTGATTTAGAAAAAAAAGAACTAGAAATATAGAAATATAATTAACCAAGGCATATTTTAACTGAAAAGCTCACTTCAAAAGGTTAAGGTTAATACTGTGTTAGGCAAGTCTACTAGGATTTGACCCCAAACAGATTTCTCTTAGTTCTACGTATTCTGTTTTGTGTAACTAACATAAGTGAGTAGGATAAAAATATAACCTACTGAAAAGGAACTGAAGCCATTTGGCTGGCATTAGGACACAGTAATTAAAACAAGAGCATGGCTAGTGGAAACCTCACCTTACATTGATTTTGAAAACAGGAACAAATGAAATGAAACAAACTGAATGGCATAAGGGAGGTGAGTACATTTTTAATTCCCTGAATAATCATCTCAGCTGTGATCCAAAGGACACAGGCCAGGAAAATTCAAGAGAATACACATGCACATACATATTTCTACATACATTTCATACAATAAATTTATATTTAATTTTTATGAAATAAATAGTTAGAGGTAGTCTACATAAACTATATAGAATACAGAGGGTTTTATACCTATTGGTATTCTTCCAATTTCTTTGATATAATAAAGTAATATTTGATTAACCTACTAAAAATTAGACAATTCAGGTTGTTAGTACCTCTCATATGAGAACATTGACATTTTCTTGGAACTGTTTATTGAACTATATAATTTTTTTTTCTTGGCACTCCCTCATTTCATATCTGTACCGTGCTCTGGATAAGAACACACTACACGCTTCAGCTAATAGAACTGAAAAGGGCTCATCCTTCCCATTCTCCTTATATCTGAAACTCACACCTTTGGCTCACAGGCATAAAGATCTAATTCACAAGAAGACCAGCGAGCCAGGAGATCTCTTTTTGGTTGCCACCTCATTGTTTCCATAATCATAAGTTGTTGGACTGGTTCTATAATCCCTTATGGCATAGAGATGTCTCTATTTAATTTCATACTTTTTCTTAATCACAAGCCCAATGAGGACTTAGAACACAAATTTTCAGCTAATGCAAATAAATCTAGGTGATTTATTTTCACTCAAAAGATTAATCCTTAATAAAGAGTTTCTTGCATCTAAACTCAAATAGGTAAATACAGGACAGCCATAAAGTTCATGTGCAATTCTATTTTAAATTTTCACACAAACTTTATAGTCACCCTATAGAAGTAGAAATTTTGGAACAATAAAATATATTGTATATACCTTTAAGTTTCCACAAGAATGCAAAAGAAATTGTTTTCATTGGATTCTGAAAAGGACCAGCTACAGTGAGCTCAACAGTTACCAGTCTCATAGCTATTTCCTTTTTCTGAATATTACTTAGTATGTTGAGATATGCAGTTATAATTTGCCCTAGGTCTTTTGGGCTCCTATAACAAAATACTAGGAACTCAGCAGGTTGAACAATGGAAGTTTATTTTTCATGTTTCTGGAGGCTAGAAAGTCCAACATCAAGGGACTGGCAGATTCAGTACTTAGGGAGGACACGTGTCCTGGTGCACAGAATGGTGGTACCTATGGCTGTGTCCTTATGTAGTAGAAGGGGTGAAAGAGCTCCTGCAGGCCTATTTTGTAAGAGCACTGTGTTATTTGTGAGGGCTTCACCTTCATGACGTGATCACCTCTCAAAGGGCTCTGCCTCCTTCTGCTGTCTCCTCTAATTAAATCTCGATAAATGAAACTGGGGGGACATTTTCAAATCACCACAAATAGCATTTACACATGTGAGTTGGTGGGATAGGGTTTACTATATAAGTGACAACAACAGATCAGAGAAAAAGTAACAGAAGAAAATAGGTGTTTTTGTTTTTTGGGTTTTTTTTTTTTTCCAGTTATGAACAGGTTAGAAATTCAGAAATGATAGAAAGGTATGAAAACCTCTTGAGAGCTTCCTCTATATAATTTGTAACATATACTAGAGTTCCATATTGGTGTCAATAAATCTCAAATCTTATGCATATTTATTAGATAATCCTCTTTGAAATGTCCTCCTTTATTCAAGGATTTATTTTCTAAGGTTCAGTTCTCAGAGGTTTCAGTAAATACTGAAAATAGGCAAATCTACTACAACATGATATTATGAGAGAGAGAGAGAAAGGTCATGCTCACGTAAATTTTATTATGTTATGTTGTTATTATTGGTCTAGTTTACAATTATTATTGTTAATATCTTACTTTGCCCAAGTTATACAATAAACTTCATTGTAGGTATGTACATATATAAAATTTTAGAATATATATATATATATATATATGGTTCAATACTACCTATGGTTTCTGGCATCCACTGGGAATCTTGGAAGACTTCCCCTATGGATAGGGAAGATTACTATATGCTTGGGTTTTTTCAAAATTTATACTTTCTCTGTTGAATGACTTTTAGAAGTCTCTCTCTATTTCTTCCAGATCCCCTTATGCCAGCTGAATTTGTAAAGATTTTTTAAACTTCCTATTATTACTGATAGAGATGTACATCAAACAGTTAAAATTAACTTCATTTCCCTTCCACATCCTTTACCAAAAGAAAGCACTCTTTTTTTTTCCTCAAAGGAATAGAGTTAATTGTCATGTTGAGACATTAAATTCTGCAAACTGGTTATATGGTTGTTCAGCTTGTTGTTCACTCAGCACATTTTTTCCCAATCAATTAATAAAACTGACAGGGAATATATAGTTAGTTCAAAAATGTCTTTCAGTTGATTTTCTATGAGCCATCTTGCTGTTTTGAGAATGGGTCAGGAAGGATGCCGAAGCATAACAATTTTATGTACTTCTCTACGTTGATATGTTAAGGCCCAGTAGTCAAAATTGGCGAAGGAAAACTCAAGGTCACAGTGTTTAAACCTTGCTCTCAAACTGATTTTCTGTGTGACTCTTGGGGATGCTGTTCAACTTCAGCTACCTATTTTAATTCTTTGCTTTCTTTAAATACCAAGCTGCTTGTGTCAAAAACCAAATAATGAATCATAGGGGATTTGGCCTCAGATTTGAGGTTGAGTAGAGAGCTGAGTGACAGTTTGGTATATTTCAGACTTTTGAATAATGTTGAATTAGTCATGTATTTTTCAAAGTTAAGAGACAAGAGGGCAAAACTTAGGCATAATCTAACAAGATAGTATTTTAGTAGCTTGGTAAAGATGGAATTCTCATTGCTTACAATAGTAAATTCACTATTCATCTTTCATCTGTAAAGGAATTCACTTAACATGGTTCCTTGTGTTGTCTATTTTGATTTTCACTTACATGAACTATATCCAAGTGACACATTAAAGAATAAATACCAAATGTGCATTGAATGTAGAGTTAGTCAATATGAAGGGATAGAGTACTGTTATCTCACAGTTTTATGATAATTCACATAGTATTATACATATTTACCTTCCAAAAATAAATTACATAACATGCTTCACATATGCAATTCTAACGTCTGTATTTTTCATATTAAAATGATATTATATTTTACCCTTATAATACTATTGAGAATAGTATCCTACAAGAGGGACTCTACTCATCAAACGTAAACATTGTAACCTAGTTGTTTGTACCCTCATATTAACCTGAAATGAAAGAAGAGAATATTATCCTAGTATCTTTTTTCTCCTCTTGTTCTTTATGGTCCAATGATATGGATTTTAAGTGGAAAATGGGTCATATTCCATCCTTATTCTAATGTAACTCCTCTTGGTCTATTTCTAAGTATTTTTTTTCACATTTTCACATTCACACTCATCTTTTTCCACTCAAAAACTTGTGCTTCACCCTTACCAAAGAACTTAAGATTCCCTTGAGTATACTATACTTTTTTCATGCCCATGAGCCCTTGTACATGTGGGTCCCCATTTTTAGAATGTTCTTTCTCTCCTCATTTGCCTCCCTAACTCTTAGAAGTGAGCTATCCATCAACTATCAGCTCTCTTAGATGATCTTCCTACATTCCCTCAAGCAGAATTAGATGCTTCCATTTTATTCTACCTAGCAATTTTTACTTATTTCCATTATGACATGTGATTTCCATGAAGGCAAAAAAATAGAACTTTATGCATCCCCGGTGTAGATATTATAAATATCTACAATACTGTCAGCGCACAATAAAAGTTTACTGAAGTTCATAAGTATAGGGAAAAATGTATTGGGTTGCTATCGGCACATTTCAAAAATTCATTTGGCCTCATACTTATTATTTCCTCTATTCTTTGTTTCCATGTATCTGGAAGAGAAGAGTGAGGAAAATATCTAGATAAACAACAACTTCCAGGATTCATGAATATTCATATACTTTAACAATTGTAAAAGTGGTAAAACATTTGCATATTTCTTGTGTTGGAGAGAGATTATTAGTAGTGAAGGACCTGAGTTCTCTGGCATATTGTGCTTTCACACAACCCTTATATTGAAAAGGATGGAAGGTTTCAGAAAGGGACATAATAGGAGTAAAGCCATTTCAAAGCAATTGCTATTTCTTTTCCTACAGATATTAGGTGAAGAAATTCAATAAATTCTATTGGAATGGGAGTGGTGCATCCATGGTTTTGACTTGCATCTATTTAAAATCAAAATTAACTGAAACAGAGTGTGTTACAACAACAATTGAAGGTCCATAATGCATCAGGATTCTCATTACAGAAAAGATTGAATCAAAAAAGATAGAAGTAATATAACTTAGTTTGAAATCACTATTTTCCAAGAAGATAGATATAGAATCTGAAGTGATGTTTTAATTATCTCTTTTTTAAGTTAAATCCTTCTGCGATTCATTTTTAAGCTTTTGGTAGGTCTATATATCATTTAAAAAATAATTGCAAAAGTTTTTGTTTCTATAATTGTTTCTATAATTCTTCTTAAAAATAATTCTATTGGGGTCAGAATGTAAATTTAGTATATATCAACACAAATCAAAATGTATATCTGCTAAAAAGGGATTCACTTCCAATCGACAATAAACAATTTTAGATTATTGTTTTAAATGCTGAGCTACAATTTAGCATCAGACTACTTAATCATCCTTTCCCCAAAGGTAGTCACTTAACTAGTTGACTGTCTGTACCAGTCAACATATTCAAACACATAGTTTAATCTTGAATTCCAAGTGTCCTTAGCAGGATAGCAAAATGCCTGATAAATCAGTATTAAGACATCACATATCTTTGCAAAAGCATATTTCTAGTTAAGTAGATTTTATAAAACTAAGACTGGGAAAAACGAGTATGCATGTACATATACATATGTGTATGTGTGTTTGTATGTGTGTTATGTACACACACATATATATAGAGAGAGAGAAAAAAATTTTAATAAGTACACAATCTTAATTTCATGTAGGAGTCATTTATCACTACAAACAATTTCTATATGACCCTTTCAAAAGCATAAAACCCTTACAGAAGATTTGTCCTTTCTAGGAAATGTTGCTTTGCTTCTGAGAAACATTAAACTTGGCCCTGAAATCAACCAGTATTAAGGGTCATAGCCTTTCAATAAACTAGTACAATTACTTAAACTAATCTCTTTTGGAGGAAAGGCTCACACCTGCGCTAGAACTGAAACTATCTGATCACCTTAGCACAACTCAATCACAGAAACAATACAAGAGGATCTCTCTTAAATTGCAGGGGCCTTACTTACAAAAGCAGCATAAGCATCCAAATGCAGGTTTTCCTTGCTAATTCTCTAGCTTTACACTTATTGAGTTGTTTTGTTTTGTTTTTTAATTTTCAAGTCACTTGATTACGCATTAGTGAAGTTTCCCTCCTTGTGCTTTACGCCCAGTGTTGCTGATAGACACCCTTTCTGCACTTTGCTTGTAATTACATCTCTTCTTTGTTCCTTTGCTTTTGCATCCTGCATGTTGATATTCTCTTTACCACGATTAAAGATATTGACAATATTTTCCAGTGGAAGTTTAAAAATGGGACTAGAACAAGATCCATCAATACAATAAAGTGAAATTAAAAATAACAACAAAGTTGTCCAAATCCATTTATTTTCATAAGCTTCATCAACTTCCTTCCTGTCTCCCTCCCTTCCTTTCTTCTTTTCATCTTAGTAGCTGCAAGCTAATCTTGTACCACTCTGAAATTGGTTTTAGAATCCTTTCTAGAAGACTGAAAAAATGGAGTCTTGAATATTTGACCTCAGAAATAGCTTGTAGGTAAATTCCTCTTTAGAGAATTTGGAATACATCTGAGATTTAAGCAGAACTTTTAAGGATTGTTAATTTTCTCATGGTGCATCATGGGAAGGTGATAAGGGCTGCCATTTACCTTGGTCCATTGTGAGAATTATAATGGACCAAGAATTATAATTCTCTAAAAATTTATAAATTCTCCCCAGGATTTCTTAATCACTTTCTCTTAAGAGTTTAGTTTTATGGAGTGACCTAAAAAAGAAAAAAAAATAGATCCACAACATTTTAAATGTCACAAGTTGACATCTAAATAAATACAGTAGAATTACTGAACATAGCTTATAGGGGGAAGGAAAAAACTGTAATTGCACATATTAGGAAAGTTGTACTCCAAATAGCAAGTAAAGAAATCAATCGATTGGAATTTTTAGAAGTCTCAATGTTTTATTTCAAAGAGTTAGCTGATATTACATACATAAGAGAATCTTATACTTCTTTAAGTCCCTGATTATACATGTGTATACCAGTTAAATATATCATATATTCATAATTATATAGCATGTTCAGCTCAGAAAGCAAGAAATCAGAATAGATGAGGATGTGTGCTGTGTGTCCATCTGTATATTTTAAGTGAGCTTTTCATACTACAGAGAGTTTCATTCTCTAATCAATTTTAGGAAATTTTTTATACTCATGCTTCTAGATTTAAAAACATTGCAGTGTTTACTAGGAAACAATTACATTGATTATAGGTCCCCCACTTCTTTTCTGCTACACATTATAAAAAGAGGAGTTGTCTTGAGCCACACAGTAAATACACAAACACTAAGGAAAGCTGATGAGCCAAAGAAAATGTTCATGCATATTTTTTTTTGTGATCTCCAACACCACAGATAAGCCACAGTCCTCAAATAATCTGCATGCAGCAGTAGGTCACAGGTTGTCCCTACGTGACATAGTCATTTTCCTAATGACACAGAAGAAAGAATCCCATTTTGGAGCCCGAGGACTTCCCATATTCTTTTAACACAGTAAGAGGAAACAGTGCCACAGAGACTATCATTGCCGTGTACATTTCAATAGCTCATACTGTGCGCTGTGAATGTAATCTAAATAGGAAGTGACTAAAAAGAGGGCTTCTTTTGCAAATACTCATTTCAAATGTTAACATAATAAGTTATCTTAAGATTATCAAATTTAAAATAGTATTTTAAAGTATTTATTACTTAACACTTTAAGTATTTAATACTTAAATTAATATTTTATTAATTTTTTGATACAGCACAGCTGATCCTTTTTCTATTAGTTGAGTTTATTTATTTGTCCCATCATTCTTAGTACCATTGTATGCATTTTTGTGGGATATCCTGGATTGAGAGGATTTTTATTATACAGAATGCATTTTTGTTGCTCATGAAATTAGATAAGGTGATATTACCACCACTAGGAAGTACTCTGTAGGAAGGGATGAGATTTTGAAAAATACAAAGTGGTGATTTGAAAGTTATAATAAAAATTTTACAAGAACATTTCTATATGTAAGAACACCCATATACAAAAATCCATTTTTCTTTCTTCAGATGGAACCAAATTATAGAGATGAATATATCAATGTAATAGAAAATCATTAATAATAGATATCTTTTCATTATCCTAGCTAGGAAGAAATTGATTTTTCTAGGAAAAATTCTGAAAACAACTCAGTTGTTACAAAAACATTGCCAAGGCCAGAACACCACCTTCTCAAGTTAAACTTTTCTTCTTATTAATTTTCATGAAGGATACAAATATATTACTAAATGTACTTTGGATCCTTTGTTAGAAAAAAGTAAATTCACCTATCTTGGAATCATGTGTTAGGCTTCAGGTAAAATTACTTGAATTAGAGTATGTGCTTACAACACAACGAAAAGGAAGCAATGTAAAGTGAAGTGATATATTCAGAATTATTCTGCAAAGAAAAAACATTGCAAGAAACAATGCAATATTTGAATTAATCTGATTTCTTTATTGTGTATCTACAGTGGATGAGAAAGTTCCTTAGAGACCTGACAGGACTGGCGCCTGATTAACTCTCCAGAAAAGCACCATTCCTTTGGGTGTGATCACTAATTAGCTGAAAGGTTAAGGATGAGAAAGTAGACTCGGTTCCCACAATGCACTTCTGCATACAACCACTCACCTCTTCTCATTTCAACACAAATTATAGACATAAAGTAAATCTAAAATTGTCCATAAGATTTGGTGTTTGTCCATGTACTGGGGTCATTCCACCAAACCAAACAAGTAAACATATTTCTGAACTCCTTTTTATTTCACGTAGAAATATTTCAGTCAAGTTTCGAGTCTCAAATGACTGCATCTTTCAATCACTTTGATTCTATGATCCTGTTTAGTGTGCAAAGCCAGAGATTAGGTGAAAAACTTTCTACTGAGATTAACTAGCATGTAGAGATTCAGATATACTCCTTGTTATTTTTTAGTCCACTGTAGGTCGTAATGAATGACTACTTAGGTCACTCAAAATTATTTAGTGGAATCTAGAAATATTTAAAAGGCCAAATCAACCACCTACTGGTAAGTTAAGAAAGAAAAAAGGTTGTCAAATGTAAGTGATAAAAATATTAATAAAAGATTTGAAACCGTCGAAAAACATAATTAGAACAGGAAAAAAGATTAAAGCATAAACCTCTACATACTTTAAATCTATCATAATCAAAAGTACATGCTTATTTTTTTAAAGATCACTGTTAAAGATAAATTTAACAACATTTTATTTTTGTTCATACTTTGTTTTTATCTGAATCCCCAATTATGCTATTAATGTGTACACTCATCTATGAGATCATAAACTGTACATTTTATTAGAAAACTCAGATATACTGTAATATGATCCTCAACACTGAAATATGGTTAAGATACCGAAATTTGTGTAATCACCACTGAAGTATTTGGCAAGATGATTGTGCTCTTCTAAAAGCTTATTCACACAAATCCATATGAAACTTTCACAAAAGCCTGAATTGTAACTGAATTGAATAGAATTAGGCTCCAGAAAATACAATTAATACATGAAAATAAATGCTTATCACTTTAATGCTTATTACTTTGTAATTCAGTACTTCTCTTTCTCTTAATATCATTCTTTCACTATATAATTATATAAAGGAATACATGTCTCAAAGCCTCTAAATAACAATAAAATATCTCATTCATTATTATTACACATGACTTCATAACTGAAACTGAGAATGTGCCGGCCCTTTATTGAACCCAGTCAGAATTCAAGACTAAGAATGGATACTCAGGCCAAAAAGGAAAGGTCTGCTGATGACCTTTAGTTTCTCAGACAGAATTTTACCGCAGAACCAGAGTAATTGGACCTACTTTAGAAGGAAGGAAAAGGTCTAGTAGCAAGTTGGTTTCAGCAACCTATGTTCTCTCAACAGCCTGATATCTCTGCAAATTATCTTTCTGAGATTTATTCTTTTTTCTAATATATTTTTCCTTCTTTGGTTTTAAATCAAGTTTACTGGGAAACCATCAGCCTGAAAACCATATCAGGCCTCCCAACAGGTTTTGTTGGCCTATACATTGTTTACTATCCTAGACTTTGAAATAATAGTGTCTGGCTTTGCATACTTTAAACACATATACATGTGGAACTCCTGAAAAAACTGAAACTTTAAATGACCTGAGACCTTGCCCACATGACAGCAAATTAGTTTGTATGAATCTGTATAGGATAAAGACCAGATAGGGTATCTCCAGTTTCTCCAGTTGCCTTTACTCTATATTGTCCTACTGAGACAGAATGAAGGGTGGGTTCTTCTTGACATCTTAGCTTCAATGTCCTTTGTGCAACACTCAGTGTATGAGAATCGGAGTTAGAAACTTCTGGTTCACTTGTTTCTTTCCTAGCTCCATGTTGTAGCCTGGTTCACATGACTGATGCCTTGATTCTGTTCCAGATCTGGGTCCTTAACTTGGTCCTCTATATTTTACTGTTTTTATACTTCTTTGTCTCACATTTCATTCCTCCTACCCCATCCTCAGTTCTATTAGAAGGTGCCAATTCCAATGAACTTTTTATTAATTTTTAGATCCTAATTATTTCTTCCTCATGTCATTCATATATAGGTAAATCTTTTACCACTGTAGACTTTAAATGCTGGATTTTGAAAAAATCTGAAGAAAGTGAATAGTATAACATCATAGAAATAATAACAAGGAACACATGTTCCATAAATATAGCCAGCTAACGTGTTCAGTTGCAGAAGCATTCCTTCAAACACTCTTTGTTTTAGCAAAGGTTCAGAGAAACTTTCAGGACTACGTGATACTCATCTACTGTGACAAAGACCTCTCATTTGTCCTTTGCTCACAAGTCTTCTTTTATTTGAAATAAATAATTGTTTAAGAACCAACTTCAAAGTTTGAACATGTATGTAGATATGCTTGTTTTCTCACAGCATTTTCAATACAACACAATAGTGTCAGCTATGAAATGCATATTAAGTGTCTGGCAATAAAATTCATGCTTCCTTAATGACTGATACAGTGACAGGGCATAGGTTCTCTTTGAATTTTCATTACTATGCAAAATTTAATATTTCAGTTGCATTGTTCCACAAATGGACTTACCCTGGCAATGTACTCCTTCATCAGACCCATCTGAGCAGTCCAAGACACCATTGCACAATTGGGATAAATGAACACATGTTTTGGTACCAAGGCAAGCAATATGATTGAAGGGGCACTTGATTTCTACCTCCTCAGGACCTGAAAAAAACGTAAAAAGGAAAAGGATGATGAGTGTTAGCTTTGCTTTTTGAATAGTAAAACTGTCCAGTAAATGAAATTACCACCATTCATTTGCAAAACAAAACTATATAAAATACTACCAGAGGGCACCTCTGATCCTCAGAAACATCAGAATTACCCTATATGAATAAAACCACAATTTTTAAAAGCTGCATAGGAAATGAAATATTGTGCATTCTTTCAAACAATTTGAATTAAAACACAAATACTCATTTCAATCCCTGAAATAGCATGGATTTAAAGTCTGAGAGTTGATTTGAGTCATTTTTTTCTTATCCATGCATAAGTTGGCCAAGATACTTCAACCCTTTGAGTCTCAATATCCTTAACTGTGAAGTTTGGAAAATGGTACTTGGCAGGTTTGTTTTATTAGAATGATGTCAGGTAACATGAATAAAAAGATTTTAGTGGAATTTGAATGAAATATCAATCTACAAATTATTTTTATTCTATTCCTTAAGAATATGAAGAACAGTTAGTTATCAATATGTATATATACATACATATATGAATTACATAGTTTTAAAAAAAACTTACATTGAGCAACTATAATGCAAAGAATTTACCAAAGAGGAAGGAGGTGGTGATGAGTTGGGCATTCTCATTGACTTTACCTGCTGGGAGTAACTATTTTGCAGTTAATTATCACTTTTTTTTGTTTTTAAGGATATACCTAAGCCAGAACATAGTCTTTTCTTGAGATTCATCATTTCTAAATATTCACACATTCAATTTGTATGTTGTTCTACCTAAATTTCAGGTCACTAATTCCCAAATCTGACTTCAATAGTCACTTTCCAAGTTCCCCATAGGCTTCTTAGTCTCTGGATCTATCTCTTCCCAAATCCAAATGCAATAATACCAATAGGACTACAATCATGCCTTAAGTGGACACTGGTTTTGCAACATCTCTGAGTCCATAGTTAGACACACTTAGGCTTTAATCACAGTTTTGTGAATTTCAGGGGACAACTAATTAAATAATCATTATTTTTTTGACCACAAAATGGGATTATCAACTGTGATTGACTATAAAGCACTGATAGTGAGATGCAGGCTCAGAGTGGGAATTCACCACATGTCAGTCATGTGAATATAGGCAGCATCACAGTCATTAACAGACTCCAGCTGAATGCTGAGTCCAAATGCCAACCCACATGCCAGCCCACCACTTGATAAGTTGAGTGGCTTGGGCAAGTCAAATTCCATCTCTGTTCTACTTCGCAGAGTTGTGATGAGGATCCTATTAAAGCTCTGGCATGCTGCCTGTGAGCACTAAAGTGTTTGCTGTTATTGTAGTTAAACAAAGTAAGTTCTAAGAAGTCACGTTTCCTTCCTATATACTTATATCTCATAAATTTCTTTTCTTTGCAAGTCCTTTCTCCAAAACACAAATACTCATTTCAATCAAAAATGATTGAAAAAAAAAGTAAAAAATTTCACGTTTTACTTTTAAAACATGAAAAAAAACCAAGTAAAAATTTCACATTTTACTTTTACTGTTTAGTTGAAGAAAAATAGTAATGAATAATAATGATATAATAATAATGAAAAGGCCAATTTGACATATTCGAGTATGCAAAATTATAAGAAATTGTAATTTTATAGAATCAGAAAGCAACAACAGAATATATTACATAGAAAAAGAAGGATGGCAATCCCCATTAAAGTCCCACTGTCATATTTTAAAGATCTTGAGAAATTAATACTTCACTTTATATGGAACCAGAAAAGACCTCGCATAGCTAAGACATTACTCAGGAATAAAAACAAAGCAGGAGGAATCACCCTACCAGACCTCAGACTATACTATAAATCAATAGTGCTTAAAACAGCATGGTATTGGCACAAAAACAGAGAGGCAGATGTATGGAACAGAATAGAAAGCCAACAATAGTTGCTTTTCATAAGAAGATGATAGACTAATGGCCAACAAACATATAAAAAGGATTCTAATATCTCCATCAGGGAAACGCAAATCAAAACTACAGTGGGATATCACTTAACTCCAGTGAGGATGGCGTTTATCAAAAAGTCTTCAAACAGCAATTGCTGGCGTGGATATAGAGAGACAAGAACACTCATACACTGTTGGTGGGAACCACAGACTAGTACAACCTCTATGGAACACAGTATGGCGATCTCTCAAAGAAATGTAGACCTACCTACCATTCAATCCACTACTAAATTTTTACTCAAAAGGTAAAAGACACTTAACAGAAAAATCGCCTGCACTTGACTGTTTATAACAACACAATTCACAATTGCAAATGTGAGGAAACAACCCAAGTGCCCAACAATACATGAGGGCTCAAGTTTGGTCATCCTTCATGAGACAAGCCTCTTGAATACAGTGTAGTATTGAGTCAAAGAGTGCTTTAGACAGGATGCATGTGTGATGTTCTCAGCAAGAGGAGGTAAGGGGATAAGATACCATTGGCATCCTCTATGTAAAGACTAAGAATTTTGGGTAAGTAGCAGGCCACAGCAGAATCATGATCCAAGATGCAGGTGATCATGATCAACATGGTTAACAAAACATGTTGCATGTATATCATGGAGTACTAACTCAGTCATTAAAAAAAAAAAAAAAGTGATCTAATACCTTCCAGAACTACCTGGATGGAACTGAAGACCACTCTTTAAGTGGAGTCTCATAAAAACAGAAAAACAAATACCACAATACCACATGTACCCACTATTAAATTGGAATTAATTCATCAACATCCATGTGCACATTTGTTGGTAAAACTCAATGAAAGCAATCAGGTGGGAGGGGTTTTGAGGAGAGGGATAAATTCACATCCAACAGGTACAATGCACACTGTCTGAGTGAGGGGCATCTTAGAACTTTGACTCATACGGTACCAAAGCAAATTCATGTAACCAAAATGTTTGTATCCCCATAATATTGTGAATTTTTTTTTTAATGAGTGAATAGATCTGGGAAAAACTACCAAAGAATCCAATCACCCTGGGAAATCCCCTTCCTAATCCAGGAATCTAGGCTCTTGGTTTGCCTTCCCTGAGCTTGTCCCTCTGCAGGGATCTTTGTTAGGGACACAGCTGTGAACAAGTAACAATGGTCTCCTCCAGAGAAGGCTGCAGACTCTTCCAGGTGAAGCTGATGAGCATAAGCCACACCTATCCAAGTAAGCAAGTTACCTGTAGGTTGACAGATTATTGGACCATCTACAGGAAAAGGAAGGAAATAGGACCCTTACACCTTTAGGACAGCATTCTAATCTAATTCTAATCTAACCCCTCCTTTACAGCCCTGCATGCCCCTTCATCCTCTCCACTTGATGATCTACTTCATATCTGTTTCTTTTGGAGGTCTTTTTTCATTCCCTGGACTAATTTGCTGACATATGTAACCAAGTGAAGACTTCATCATTTGAGGCTCAACCTATACTTTACCCTCTCTGTGAAGCTGTCCCCAATTCCTTTACGAAATTATAAAGAGAAGGTGCTTCCCTTTCCTCTCACACCTGCACCTTGGATCATGATTCTGCTGTGGCCTGCTACTTACCCAAAATTCTTAGTCTTTACATAAAAGATGCCGATGGTATCTTATCCCCTCACCTCCTCTTGTTGAGAACATCACACATGCATCCTCTCTAAAGCACTCTCTGACTCAATACTACACAGTATTCAAGAGGCTTGTCTCATGAAGGATGATCAAACTTCACCCCAGAGATGACCTCAGTCCCAGAAGGAGTCTAAAACTCATCCTGAGGACTCATGCCCTCAAAACCTGACCCATCCCCTAAACTGGCCCAAACTCCTATCTTTTCTTAATTTCCTAACTTGATGACAAATCATGAGTTCAAGAGAACAAAGTCATCACTAGCCTCACAGTCACCCTAAGCATCCCTTGCACTTTATCTCTGATGGATCTGTATTCCCACTGACCCTCTTGAGTGGTACTTGTGTTTCTCACACAGCCATGTCCTATGGGACAGCACCTCGTCCTTGCTTCCACACTATGTTCTCCCCACTTTGCACTGCTCTGCCTCTCAGGAGCACATCCTATCATACCATAACCCACCCCTCCTTATGCAAGATTCCCACTCCCCTCCTGGTCACCCACATTCATTCATGGAAGATTCTACTCCCTGCCTTCCTCTTTACCATTTCTCCTATCAGGATCCTTGATGATTCCAATGTCCTTGACCCAATCATCTGCTATCCCGCCTCTCAGTCCCTTTACCTTCTCACTGCCAGAGACTTTGTCTTCTACCCTTCATCAACCCTCCATCCCTAGCAGTCTTTAAGCCAGAGCGACAGTTAATTATGCCATCATAAAATTATTTTTGATATTACATAAAATAGAAGGGGGAATACCAGAGTGCACCACCTGTACTAAGGGTAAGAATTGTTTTATGAAACTTTGTTTCAATTGTATACTTGTGTACTGGGTCAAAATGCAGACTGTATTTCTCTCATGTTGAGTAATGGTCAAAAAATTTGAAAGTAGCTACTATAAACATAATCCTTCCCATTAATTGCAGCCCATCCAGTGTTCCTACTGTGAGCATCTCATACTCCAGCCACCACCTTCTGTCTTCTCACTCACTCTTTCTAGGTTCCCAGCTCCAGCAATTCTTCAGTTGCACCAAGCCCTCTGATCCATCAACCCTGGCCCTTTCTGTCCTCTTTGCTGGCCCAGATGCTCATGTCCCTGCTTGCCAGACTCTGAGTCTATAGTCAGCCATCACAGCTGCCCCCTACATGCTGAAATCTTCAAGGACAGAAACCACATCTCAGTTAGCTTTTTATCTCTGGCATCAACACTGTGCCTGGCACAAGATATTTGTTCAGACCATCTTTGTTAAATTAAAGAGGTTGTTAAATTTACAGGACTGAATCTTATTGAGAAAGCTGATTAAAGCCTCTATGGTTTATGTTTCATTTTGTTTACCGCTGGACCCACACACCAGCTAATCTCCTCCATCATTACCCCTCTAATTTCTGTTTTGCAGAGTTTTATTCCCACAATTTAATTCAATAAAGTCAGGAAGATAAAGAGTAATGTCCTTAATATTCAACTATGCCATGAGCAAAATTTCAGCAAACAATTTTAGCCATAACTCTCCAATCTTACACCTAGACTGTGTCAAGGAAAGCCCTCAACATTTGTCAAAAGATTAATAAGTTTTTATATACAGTTCAAAGCTGTCAAGTATATAGTTCATTAGAATAATAAATCTATTAAATCATGGAAGGATTAACATCTCATTATCTCACTTTTGTTAAAAGAATGAAGGTTTTATTATCTCAATGACTTTAAATAACTCATACCACATTTGGCACTTAATACAACATGCAGAATACAGCAGTGGAAAAGAGCACTGGATTAAGAGTCCAGAAGCCCCTGGCTGGAGGTTTCTGTCCATTGCAGACTCAGGGAAGCCTGGTCAATTCTGTGCTGGGAATTTTCCTTTGCCTCTTTCAAAGCTGGGCCCAGTAGGTCCCCTATGTTGGCCTTTCTCAATTCTTCCAACACCATAGTTTATATTAATATTTATCACATTTTTTCTCCAATCTTTTTTTTTTTTGCACTGGGTGCTTGGCACATAGTAGATTCTCAATAAGTATTTATTTGTTAAATAAATAACAATAAATATGTCTGTCCTAGTCGACTCTGTAGGTAATTGACACAGTAGGTATTCAATACATGTATTGATTTCAATGAAGGATTTGGGATAGCGTTTTCATTTCTGTTCCAGTTGAGAAATCTAGAGCTCAGGGTGGTTCGGTATTGCAGGCTGGAGGTAACAAGTGCTGGAGCTGGGATTTGAACATGAGCCTGCCTTGCCTCCTGCCTATCCATTCTACTGCACCAGCCTAGTTCCGTGTGCACCTTGATGGGGGGGAGGGGGTCTCCTGGGTACATCAGAGGCTGTGTAAGTGTATTGACTGGCCACTTGACTGCTTCACCAACCCATTGGAATGTCTCCAGGAGCATCAATTCTGTATTCTAGATAAGGCAAAAGCCCTGCTGCTGCTCTTTGACAGGAAAATTTACTACTGAGAGCAAACTCTTTCCTAGTACATCTTGGAATGACCTAAAAAACATGGCAGGACGTGCTCTTCCCTTAGGAAATGCTCACAGTGTAGATAAGAGGCCTTTGAAAGGAAGAAGACAGATACTCTGCCCATCACGACATCATCTCGCCGTAATTCCCTCCCACAGGTATCAAGAACACAACCTTTAATGGCGCTTCTAATGACTTCCTGGGTCCCAGAGATGGGCTGCTCAATCAACGCTGCTGAAACTAGCATGGCCATCACACGTTTATTAAAAAGATAACATCATTTCATTCTACCTTGTCAGGTAATTTTATATCTAACACAAAGAGGGTGTCTAAACAATAACAAACAGCTGGAGAGGAGAAAAATGGCCATGTCATGCCACTGGGTAGCATCCCTGTGAGGAAGCCAATCTTTAAAACAGATTTGCAGACTCGGCTTGGAAAGCTGCTGGTTCATCCAAGTGACTGATTTCCTTTGTTTCATTTTGTTCAGACTTGATAAAGGCTCCATCAGTTCAACGCCCCCCCACACACACACACACACATACCCAAATGCTTTCCTTCTGGATCATACGAGTTTTCCCAGCACAGCAATGGGTAGGCACCTTGTCCTCAGAAATGATGTAGCATCCGTTAGGTTGGTTTCTTTGAAGCCAGTATGTTTATTCTCCTCCTAGAGGCTGATCTCATCATACTTTTATAGTTCCTGCATATGTCTCATCTGAGTGGATGTTAAGTTTTATTTAACACACTTTGGATAGTTTTACTCTTTTTTTTCTAGCCTGATATTATCCTCCAACTATGGCCATAGAGTAATGGGACCGGACAACTTTCCAGAAATTGGCTTCATTTTTTTCCATTTGCAAATAATCCATGATAAGTCCACATCTATGTAGCTAATTGTTTCTTCTCAAATAAAATTGACTGCTAGCAAAGTTTAGAAAAATTACATAGGATCCCCTTTAGACAACCCAAGAGCTTGAGCTTAGCAATATTACTTTATCTTTACCAAATAGCTTTAACATCAATTAGCTTTATTTTTTAATCTGAATGTTTTTAAAATAGTTAATGTGGAGCTTCCAATTAAAGATGATGGAATAAACCTTTTCTACCCCAATTTTCTTTCTGAAAGCAACAGAAAGCAAAACAAAAAATGAAAATTGGAGAAAGAACTTTATCCCTGCTGACACAGGAAGAGTCTAGCATACAAACCCAGCTATTGAAAAGTCAGTCATTTTATTTATCTCTAACAATTAAAACCCCACCCAATGAAGCAGTGAAAAATTAGTATATATAGATGACAAATGAGCATATGAAAAGATACTCCACAGAATGCGACATCAGAGAAATGCCCGTAGAACAAGAATCCACTACACACCAGTTAGGATGGCAAAATCCAGACCAGGGACAGCACCAAGTGCTAGCACAGGTGGGGAGCAGCGGCAGGAATGCAAAATGCTAGCAGCCCCCTTGTAAGACAATTTGTCAATTTCTCACAAAACTAAACATACTCTTAGCATATGATCCAGCAATTAGGCTTCCTCACATTTACTCAAAGGAGTCAAAAACTTACAGCTATACAAAAACCTACACACAGATGTTTACAGCAGCTTTACTTACAGTTACCAAAACTGAGAAGTAACCTCAACATCCCTCAGTAGACGAATGGGTAAATTGTAGTGCATCCAGACATTTATATTATTTAGCCCTAAAAAGAAATGCACTATCAAGCCATGTAAAGATGTGGAAGAAATTTATATGTGTGTTATTAAGTGAAAAAAAGCCAGCCCCAAAAAGCTTCAGACTGTGTGATTCCAACCATATGACATTCTGGAAAAGCCAAACTTATGGAGATAGTGAAAATATCGGTGGTTTCCAGGAGTTTCAGGAACACAGAGGGTTTTTAGGGCAGAGAAAGCAGTTTGCATGATTTCTTCCTGATGGATCCACGTCATTATACATTTGCCCAAACCCATAGAATGTACATTACCAAGAATGATCTCTAATAAAAACTAAGGACTATGGGTGATAATGAAGTGCCAATGTAGGGTCACCAATTTTAACCACTCTGGTGAGGGAGCCTTAGGGGGAGGGAAGGAGATATGTAGAAAACTCTTGAACCTTCTGCTTAATTTTTTGTTATTAAGTCTTTTGTACATAGATCATAAATACATTTATGCCATTATAGGATTCAATGTGCTGATTATTTGTACAAATTGGAATGCTTACATCCTACTAAACAACATAGCCTTCACCACTTTTACCCAATTACAGGATTAAGACATTTATGCTCTACACCTGATAGATCCAACTTGTACTTGCAATATGTTCCGTAGGTGTGGTCCCCCTACCAACCCTCCCTCTGTCGAACTCCCTCCCCTCTCTCTCCCCCTCTCTCCTTCGTCCTAGGCTATAGTTCTGTTTCATTTTTCATCTGCAAGTGTGAGTGATTATAAATTGGTTTCACAGCAGTACAGAGTACATTGGATATTTTTTTTACATTCCTGAGATACTTTACTAAGAAGAATATTTTCCAGCTCCATCCATGTAAACATAAACAGGTAAAGTCTTCATTTTTTAATGCTGCATAGTATTCCATGGTATACATATACCACAAATATTACTTAACCTTTTCCAAAACATAGAAAAAGAAGGAATACTTCCCAACACATTCCATGAAGGTATCAGGGTATCACCCTGATACCCAAACCAGGAAAAGACCCAACAAGAAAAGAAAATTATAAACCAATATTTCTAATGAATATTGATGCAAAAATATTCAATCAGGTCCTAGAAAACAGAATCCAACAACACATCAAACAAAGTATACATCATGATCAGGTGGGTTTCATCCCAGGGTCCCAAGGATGGTTCAATATACGTAAATCCATAAATATAATACATCACATAAACAAATTAAAAAACAAAAATCATATGATTCTCTCAATTGATGCAGAAAAAGCTTTTGACAATATCCAGCATCCTTTCTTGATCAGTACGCTTCTGCTTAATTTTGCTGTGAACCTAAAACTGCCCTCCAAAACCTTTCTGTTTAAAAAGAAATGATCATTCTCTTTTTCTCTAAGAATTAAAACCCCAGCCAATGTAGTGATGGGAAGTTAATCTCACTAGATTGTGGTTTCCTTCAGGCTCCCCCAAGACTGTGTTCAAGTTTCAAGGTGTGTGTAACACCATGGAGGTGAGTGCTTGTACCCTGATGTATACAGAGAAGGGACAAAATGGGGGGGGGTGACCTAGAACTAGTTTCATCTGTATGTACAGGGAATTATTTTGCCCATGATCCAAATAACCACAGTCATCAGTACACACGGGACGCTGCTGCAGGAGTGGCCCTGTGCCCATTGGCCGGTCCTCTTCTGGTTATCTCCGATGCTCTCAGGAGAGACCTAAGGCCATGACCATCATTCTGTGGTCAGATCAGCATTGCTGAGACGCACCCTGCACCATGCCCTCTCGAAGGTGAATCCCTTTCCTCTACTTTGTGTATAAAAATGGATGTACATTTTTTATGCCCTTGAGCTCTCCAAAACACTCTGGGTCTTTCTGTCTACTCCAGACTCTGGTGAGGGAGCAGAGCACAGAGCTCTTTGTCTAGAATGTCCTGTCTCTTTACTTCCATCCGCTCCCCTCAGACTCATCAGTTCCCAGCTCGTGGAGGATGGGTTTCTGGCCCGGAGAGACTCAGGACAGTACGGAGCACTGATATGCCTTCCTTTGTCACTTTCTCCAATGCTTTAGATTCCCAAAACACAAAAGCCAAAGTCTTCCAGATAGAATTAAAAAAAAAAAATCAAGTCAATATGCAAATCATTTCTAACAACACAAATAATGCAATAAATAATACATGATGTTTTTCATGGTCCACTTGTGTTGTAACTTGAGTCAATGCTTCTTTTCCTTTAATACCTGAGTAACAGTCCCTGCATGTATGTACTAAATTTTATCCACTTATCAATTCATGGAAATGTAGGTTGTTTTCACCTTTTGGCTATCAAAAATATTAATGCTATAAACACTTGTGTATAAGTTTCATCTGAGAATCTGTTTTCAATTATTCCGTGTATATACCCAGACATGGAATTGTCAGGTCATATACTAAGTAAAAGAAACCAGACATGAAAAGCTACAGATTGCATGATTTCATTTAAATCAAATGTCCAGATTTGGCAAATCAATAGAGACCGAAAGCAAATTAGTGGTTGTCAGGGCCCATGAGGGCAGAGGGAAGGGGGAGTGACTGCTCAGAGTGAGGAGATGTTCTGGGTCCAGACAGCGGTGAGGGCTGCACAACAATGGTCCAAAACGCCATTAAATTGTACACTTAAAAATGGGTAAAATGGTAAATTCTGTGTTATGTGTATTTTATCACAATCAAAAATATATGTCAACAGAGTGTTCCACAGTGTTTAATAAAACTATGTTAAGCTTTATACTTTATAAATTATAATTTTCATTCTGGCAAAATACTTATAATGTATATACATAAAAAGTAGCACCCCAAACAGCTATAATCCCAACCCTTTATAAAAGGTATAACAATTTGGTGAAGTTCAGGTGCAATTCCGAGAGGACACTGAAGTCTACATCTTTATTCAGCTTTTGAAAGAACAGGGAAGTTGTCAATTAGCTCATCTCTCGTACTATGATACCCAAGATATAGAAGTTTGAGTATAACATACAAAGCACAAGTACAATCATATACAGACTTGTGGTCATGTTACAGTACATGGGAGTACTTGCAGAGAGGCAGAGATAGAGAAGTAAGAGGTAAAGGTGGGGTTCCCCTTGGGGATAGGAAAGCAGCAAATCAAAGTCAGAAGTTAGAGAAGCAAATGGCAGTAAAAAGAAATATATCTACATTAATGATTTCATCTTTCAGAGTGGGACATCGATAGATACTGACAGGGTGTCATAAATCAAGACATATAGGCGGGACGCAATGGCTCACACCTGTAATCCTAGTACTCCAGGAGGCCAAAGTCGGCGGATTGCCTGAGCTCAGGAGTTTGAGACCAGCCTGAGTGAGAGTGAGACCTTGTCTTTAAAAAAATCTCAGGGCTATTGTGGCAGGCACCTGTAGTCCCAGCTACTTGGGAGGCTAAGGTAAGAGGATCTCCTGAGCCCAAGAGTTTGAGGTTGCTGTAAGCTGTGATGCACCCAAAGTGACAAACTGAGACTCTGCCTAAAAAAAAAAAAAAAGAAGTACCAGGTTATGAGTATGATTATACTTATTAAGAAAAATAAAACAACCAAACAGAAACAAAGCAACAGTATTAAACAACAGATCCTGAGAACACAGCACAAACTTTCCAGGCTCTCAGAAAGAATACAAGACATGCCCAAAGCAAAGCAAACACAGAATGTGCACCAGACTACAGAAAATCACCCACCATAAAAATAGAGGCAAAAAGAAGAATGGACCAAATATCAATCATATAAATAAACATTAATAAGACAAATTCATCTTTTAAAAGGAAATATTTCCTAGACTTCATAAAACATAGAATCCAACCATGCACTATAAGCAAGAGACACAAACAAAATACTCCAATTTTAAAAGAAAAGTGTAGGCAACAATACACAAGCAAATGGAAACGAAGAAATCAGGAGTCAACTATTCTCTCGGTCCCCGCTGAATGCGTGGCATAAAGCAGTAAGTGAAATGAAGTGTGCGTGGGGATGATAGAAGGCACAGTCCACAGTCAAGGTCTGTCATAAATCTTCACACGAGGAAACATAAACATTTACGAAGCAAGAACAACGAGGGAGCTGGGAACACAGGACCAGGAACAATGTGTATTTACTCACTGGTCTCTGGCTGTCAAAACTAAAGTAGAAGAAAATAAATTATTACAACTCTAAATTACCTGATGAATATGTTAGACTTAATAGACATATCAAACTCTATATCATGAAATTAGAGCATGTAAACCTCCTTTTCAGATGCCTGAGGAACATTATTTTAATTGGCTGTATATTTTGCCACAAGATATACAATATATCAATATGCCACGCCAATGAGCCAATATTCCCTGATCTCTCTGATAACATTATAAAAATATAGAGGTTAATAGTGCAAATAGACTACAAGAATGTCAAACCACAGATATTTCCTGAAAACATTTTTTAAAAATAACCTTTGATGAAAGAGAAAATCAGAAGTCAAATTGTAAAATATGTAAAAAACGTTAGTAACGATAATGCTAAGGCTGAGAATTTTGGTGCTGAAGCTAGCTAACAGTATTTGTGGGAAAATTCATAGCTTTAACTATTAAATTCCTAAGTAGAAAGTAATTTAAATAAGAGTTAATCATTAAAATTAAAAAGATGAAGAAAAAAACAGCAAAATAACCCAAAGAAAGCAGGGTGTAGAAAGTAATTTGGAAAAATTAATGCAACAAATTAATAGGACAAAAGAAAACTATTAAATAAGAAAATGAATCCAGGTCCCTTTTTTTTTTCCCCATTGGGGAAAAAATATATATAAAAAAGCAAAAAAGAAAAGAATAAATTTACAGCTTTAAAAATAAGGATTGAGAAATAGTCTCATATACAGAGAAAAAATGAAAAAAATCATAAACAGAGGCTTTGTCTAGCCCATGTGAAAATGTTTGCAGAATGGATTCAATAAGTGTTAACCTTATTGTATAAGAAACTATATATTAAACAATTATTCCTGACAAATGCAGAACACTAATAGACCAATTACTTCAGATAAAGTTAAAAAAGTTGTCACAAAAATATCCCCCCAAAGAAACAGAATTATTTATAACAAATGAAAGAATGCATAATTTTATTCTAAATTAAAATAATAAAAATTAAGTTTAAATGAAATATAATTTCCAAATATTAGAAATCAAAGGTTAAACTATTTGCTGATTTAGTGTGGAAGATTTTCTGATACTCTGATGTAAAGTATGAAATGATGCAACATTCCATTGTGTAATGGTTAACACTCTGGGCTTTGAAAATGACGCAACCTCTTTAAAGCGTCACATGGCAATGATTGTAACTTAAAATGCCCATTTTCCCTTTGACTCTACATTTCTGCTCCTATTAAATTATTCTACATATACAAGCCCTAAGATATAAGAAAAGACATATGAAGGTGCGGAATGCAACATTGTTCGTAGCAAAAAAAAAAAAAAAAACACTAAGTGCCCATGAATAAGAAAATGTTTTAACAAATTAATACCCATTCAAACAATGGAATATTACAAGGCATTTAAAAAGAATACTGCAGTTATTGATAGAAAGTAGGCCTGAGGGCATGCTGGCAAGACTGTTTCTTGGTCTAGATGCTGGTGATCAAAGTATGTTCTGTTTATTAATGTTCATCAAGCGATATGGTGCCCTGCACTTTTCTGTATATTGTATCTCCTATTGTATATCATATTATAGTTCACTCTTGAACAGGGTGGGTTGTAATTGCTCAGGTCTACTTTTATGTGGATTTTTTTCAACTCAATATGCACAATGCAAAACCTGCATTTGCTAAGAGTCCATATCCCCAGGTTCCCTGGATCTGCTGGGAAACTTGAGCTTGCCTGAAATTTGCTCAATTTGCCATGATGATGCCATGATGATGCCTTGGAACAAATCCTGAAAGAGGACTGTATATTGCAGGGATGGTCAGTTTCTTAAAAGACCAGGCAGTAAATATTCCAGGTTTGTGAGTCATATAGTCTCTCTCTGTTGCAACTACTAAACTCTGCCGTTACAGTGGATAAACAGCCATAGAAAACAACTAAATAAATGGATGTAACTGTGTTCCAATAAAACTTTATTGAAAAAAGAGTCAGTGAGTCTCCAGCCATGATTTGACAACCTCCTTTATAGTATATAGTACTATATATGAGTACATAATATATAAACTATTCATTTTCTATATACATACACTATATATATCATAGTCTTTATATAGTATATAGACTATACACAGTATATATAGTCTATATCAGATGTCCTCAAACTACAGCCCATGGGCCACATGCAGACATTTATCTGGCCTGCTAGGTGTTTTTGCCACAGCTGCCTGTCCTGCTTAGCAGCTGACTCGTCCCGGGGCCTGCAGTCCGGCCCTCCAATGGTCTGAAGGACAATGAACTGTCCCCCTATTTAAAAAGCTTGAAGATCCCTGTTCTATATAGTGTATAATCATATTTCTTTCAAAAAACATGATGTACAACTATATTCGTTTATAATTTTTTTATCTCTGTCCTCAAATAAAGGATATATAAAATATATACTTGGTGTGTCTGCACATGCACATACAGAAACTGTTTCTGGGTGTTCACAAGACCCTGTTTCCAGTGGTCACTTTTGAGTGGGACAGCTTCTCTTGAAGAGAAGCTGACTTTTTCTGGTGTGTGTGCAGGAATAACTTTCCTATATAATTATTTTCTTAATAATTAAGTCTTAGAATGAGGTAGAATCATTGATTTTATAATATTTCCACCCAACATTTAATTTGCTAAAAATGATCACATTTTTCCCCATGAAAATAGGAACAAAACCACAATCTGGGATTACATCACCTTTGTATATGTGCGTGCAAGCTCCTCTATCACATAACGGGGAACAAAAATATTTTGAAAATAACTACCTAACAGCTCTTTGCTTCACGAGCTTATTTTCACCTTTATTTATTACATAAATTAAAATTTCATTATCTCTAAGAAAACCAATACCATTTTTTCCCATTAATGTTTGGTATTTCCATGGAGAGGTGTGAAAATAAAGTAAAAAAGGAGAAGAGTAAAATGAAGAAAGGGGATACAGTGTCCATTAATAACTACTTTTTAGTAAGCCACAAAAATGAATTATATGTTTTGTGGGTTATGGGCTTCAATTTCAGAGCTATCAGGAGAAATCCCATTATTAAAAAACAAGATCTCTCTCCCACCATTGGCATATAATAAACTTCCATCGCATCTTCCAGTAATCACCACAGAATGGGAAATCCTTGCAATCTCAGTAGACCCTTCAGCATCAGATACACTCATAAGTCAAGAAGGGGAGAGGAACCAGGACAGCTGCAGAAAATAGTCTTAAATATAAGATCCGTGAGTCTAACATGAAAAATAAGACAATTGAAACCTAAAGAAAAGTTGGGGGCCAATCCCCCCCCCCACCGTGAACAGTTAGTAGAAGGCTTAATGGAAGATGCAGGATACAGAGGGCACCTCTGGCAGGTGTAAGAATAGTGTGGGGAACACACACTCAGGTGATCATAGGAGGTAAAACCAAGGATTGACAGAAGCAACCAAGGCCACGTGTCCACCTTTACAGGTGTGGAATTCTTTTCTTAAATACTTTTGCTCTCCCAGCATTCTTTCAGTTTCCCCAGGACTTATTGAAAATTCTAGATCATTAAACGTAGGAGCAGAGACCTTTTTCTCTTTTAATTAAAGATGTTACCGAAGTTGCCTTCTACGCTATAGGCATTCCCCTTTTGTCAATTTATCTCATGGGCTCCTGGTGTCATAAAATGCTTGTGGCACTCCAAGGTGTTGTAGTCCTTTACTAGGTTCTGTGGGAGGAAATTAAATATACAGTTATAAACTACGAGATCAAATTGAAGATATCCATGAAACATTTTCTCCAGTGGGTACTAATCTTTTTATCTTTAACTTTAATGAGAACACATCCTGTCTGAACTCTCAAGGGGGGAAGGCTCATGCACATTGAGTTGCTGAAGATTCTGGCAGAATGGCAGAAGTCAGGAATATCAGCAAGATTCAGACTGTTTCCTCTGCATTAAGAGCCTTGGCTCATTGAACTGTCACCCTTGGTGTCATATACGAAGCCAACTGAATCTTCTAGGTAACAAATGTTGAGTGCATCTAAACAATCAGTTCTTAGACGCCCCAGTCATTGCAGTCTTTTTATCTTAGACTGATAAAACATCCAACTATCTCCTTTCTAATGTTTCAGATACTGGATAGGTGCAGAGATATCAATGTCTTTGAGATTTCTCAGTTTGGGTACAATAATAAAGGGTTAAATTTAACAATTGTCCGTCTCTCTTGTTAGCCAATTATCTCCTAAAGCGTCCCTAAGACATATAAACTAGCCTTCATCATCAGGGTAGACTCTTCTAACTTTCTTTTATTGCCCAGATCTCTCTAACTCAAACTAAGAACACTTGAAAAGTCTATTGGCTGGACCCATAGCAGAGTGGTTACAGCACCAGCCACATACACCGAGGCTGGCAGGTTCAAACCCAACCTGGGCCAGCTAAACAACAATGACAACTGCAACCAAAAATAGCCAGGTGTTGTGGCCGGCACCTGTAGTCCCAGCTACTTGGGCAGCTGAGGTAAGAGAATTACTTAAGCCCAAGAGTTTGAGGTTGCTGTGAGCTATAACACCACAGCACTCTACCCAGGTGACAGCTTGAGACTCTGTCTCAAATAAAAAGTCTTTTGAGCACTTCCTAACTCTACCTGGTCTGAATGGATTATGTTTAATCCTAACTGCAGTCTTAATGAAATATGTGCTATGATTATCCTCACTTCTCAGAGGAAGATTTGGTGCAGAAGTTGAGCTAAAAGCTCCCAGCCAGTCAACAGTAGAGATGAGGTGTAACAATGGGCAGCTGGACTCCAGGGCTCTCTTGTTCCTCTCTCTCCTACCTAGATCTATGAATGCTCAAAATCCAAAGTATTATCAAATACACATGGATGGAATCTGGCTAAGCTTTGCTTTGCTGAGTTATTCACTGTGGGAAAGGCTGTTTTTATTGGAAGGATTATTTAAATGATCAAATTGTACATAAACACCAGCGCCTATATAGCTCATGTAATTTTAACTTGCCCCTGTAATTTAGTTAATATTCTGCATTTACCACACAAACATTTTCTTAATTATTATCACTGCAATGTATTGATTAGCTGCGATGTTGCCTTTTCTCTACATTATCTCTAACCACAAGGGGTTTATGCTCCTTTAACAAATATAGAAACCATGGCTCAGAGAGAGTAAAGGACCCATCCCCCCTCCCAGAAACAGTAGCTATTGGGTGGCCAAGGGTTTTCTTCAAAACTGTGCTCATTCCACTGCTCATGCAGACCCTTCTTCAAAAATAAAACACCCCTTTTCCCTTGACCAATTTGTTTCATAGTCTCCATTATGCAAGTCTAAAGCTAGGAGAGTATAAATAGGTTCTTTTTAAGTTCTCTTTAAAAGAGACCTGTAGCCACCATAGCCTAAAAGAGACATGTCACAGAAATTAATACAGGAACAATACATCTCAGCTCCACACGGAGCACAGAAAGGTCGCTGTCAGTTTCCCAGGCTGGCTTAGCTGTTTTCCCATCTCTGATACCTGTATATCCAAGGGGGACTGGTGGGGACCCGGACCACAAAGGACTGGGTCATCAGAAACTTTCCTGCAACAACTTTAACCAGAACCATCTTCTGGTATTTTCCTAAGTTGAAATAACCCTGACCCAACTTCAGACAATAACCATCTCTCCCACTTGAGTTGGTGGATGTGTTTACACAGATGACAAATTATCCTGCTACTGTGTGGCAAAAGGAATTCCTGTTTCTGGTGCTTAAAAACCCACAGATAGCTACAGCTACTGCACCATTTTCTGAATTAAATGACCCACTGCTGCTCTTCCAGGTCCCACTTATGCTCATTTTGATTGAAAACTGCAAGAGTTCACAGGCCAAAAGGAAACTTTCTACTCCTTATTTCAAAAATGTTTTCCCATCGCACCAGCCAAATTCTCTGTAAATTCACGTACATTTCTCACAACAGAAATTTTCATTTGACATATGCATAGTTTAATGTATTAGGCATCACATACTATGACGTGTTTCAATTTTCCATGGAAACAACTCAGTTGGAATCATATTCTATGCTGCATTGCTCTGTACCTACCAATCAGTATGCATGAAGTTGGGAGGAAGGACAGAGAGTAACTTATGGTTTATAAGAAGATCAATCACTCCCCGTATTAACACCCAAGGCTATGGAACCCTGAGACCATTATATGTGCTGATAGCTTCATATGTGCGTGGAGAATTGGATTTGAATCTCCCTCTGTAATTCCAGAGATGAGCCCTACCATGTCACCTAAGGAAGGTAATCTTTGTAGGCGTTCTCCCCTGTAGAAATTTACCTTTCTTTGTTACTGCTTATGCTGAGAATGAGGCAATAAGGCTTGGGAGCTGGATCAATAAGCATCCAGGTGCCTTTTTAAGGGCAATTAATCCGAAACTCTGGGCTTAGATTTGAGGATAACCTAAAATTCCTTTCTGCCTAAGGACTGTTATATATTACTAGATAGCAATTCAATTGACAAGGAGGAAGTGTGTCACAAACCTGGAGTTAGGAAAAAAAAAATAAAGGGGAAGACAGAAGAAGAAAGGAGAAAACCGAAGGAGGGAGGGAAGTTAAGAGGAGGTGGGAGTGGTGGGGGAGGAAGGTCACTGACAGTCACTTACACGCACTAAATACACGTTCACTAAAGGTGCATTATGGAAAATATTTCAACGTTTCTTATCTATTCCTTTTCAACACATTAACATTTGTTTTCTAGGAGTGAACTAAAAACTAAATTTTATTTGAGACTCAGTTAAAGCAAAACAAAATAAGACTTAACAAGGAAGTTCAGTTCAGATTTTGGCAATTTGTGTGCCTT
>CAUYQV010039515.1:0-26710 GCA_963574575.1 Galagoides demidoff | reverse complement strand
GGCAGGATCTCTCCCTGTAACGCCATCTCACTTTGCCTACCGAAAGAAAATACGTGTGCCCTTTTCCTATGGATTGTTCCTCACGCTGACCAGAGTCAGTCTTCCTGCTCAGCTCCTGATCAGCTGCAGACTGCCTGGCCTTGCCCTCTCTCTGCTCTTGTTAGTGTTATGACTTTCAGCATTTACTAGGTATCTTTGGAGTTTTCTTTTCTTTTCTTTCTTTTCTTTCTCTTCTTTCTCTTCTTTCTCTTCTTTCCCTTCTTTCCTTCTCTCCTTCCTTCCTTCCTTCCTTCCTTCATTCTCTCTCTCTTTCCTCCTTCCTTCTTTCTTCCTCTTCCTCTCTCTCTTTTTTTTCTTTCTTTTCTTTCCCTCCCTCCCTTCATACTTTCTTTCCATCTTTACCTTACTTGCATCACCCTCCACCTTATTTTTGCAAACATTCATTTAGCCTTTTCAAAGACCATGTTAGTGGAAGTAGGATTTTAAAAAGGGACAGGGCAGGCAAATCAAGGTAAGTATAAAACACAGCATTATGTTGTAGACATTTACACAGTTTTTCAGAGTATAGAGAGGAATGGTTTAAGATTTGGGGACCATTTATAGCTTTGTAGCCTTTTATAATCCCCTAAATACTTATTGATCTCCATAATAGGAACATAGAAAAGGAAAACAAACAAACAAAAAAGCACCTTCCCTCTTCTTTTTAAAGCAATTTTTGATTTGGTGCCAATTCCCTCTCAGATACTCAAAATTTCCACTTCTTTTACTATTCCTGCTTCAAATTAGTTTCTATGACTGCTATAACAAGTTCATACAACTTTATAAGACTACAACAACACATTTATTATCTTATAGTTCCAGAGATCAGAAATATGAAATGGATCTTATGAGTTAAAATCAAAGTGTCATAATAGTTGTGCTCCTTCTAGAGATTCTAAGAGAGAATCCATCCCTTGCCCTTTCCAGATTTTGGAGGCTTCCCACATTTCTTGGCTTGTTGGTCACATTACTCTGACCTCTGGTTCAATAATCACCTTTTTTTTTTTTTTTTAGACAGAGTCTTAATCTGTTGCCCTCAGTAGTGCAGGGTGTCACAGCTCACAACTCTTGGGCTCAAGTGATCCTCTAGCCTCAGCCTCCCGGGTAGCTGGGACTATAGGTTCCCACCACAGTGCGTGGCTACTTTTGCTCAGACTGATCTCAAACTCCTCAGCTCAGGCAATCCACCTGCTTCAGCCTTCCAATGTGCTAGGATTACACACATGAGCCACTTTGCACATCCTCAATAATCACATCTTCTGTTGTAAGGTTATGATTACATCGAGCCCATGTGGGAAATCCAGGACAATTTTCCTGCCTTGAGACCTTTGACTTAATGAGATGATATATTTTCAGCTTCTGGGAATTAAGTCATGAAGACCTTGGAAATGGGGGTGTTATTCTGCCTTCCACACTTTGCATCATCAATTCAGATCAAATCTGACTATATTTATTTTTTAAAAATGTTCTTTTCTGCTGTAATTTTATCATCTTTAAAAGCCAATAAAAGTATTACCACGACTCAGTTTTCCTATGAAGAATAAATGTTTAGAAGTTTCTGCTACACATCAGATATTAAGAAGCTATTAGCATTGTGGTAACTAATACAATCTTACAATCCCCTATATGAGGTTAAAATTGCACCTTCCCACATACTATGGAATGTGATAGGATTGATGGGGTGATATACAAGAGGACTTCATAAGACATAATATTTTACTAACTGATTCTGAGAGCATATACATGTAAACTCAAATTATAAACAATATAGCTTTTTAATTATCATCAATATTTAGCAACTCTAGCAGAAAATGATGAACAAATTATTTGCAACATTGGCTTCCTTTCACATTTATAACAAGATAAAAATGTCTACATGTGTGTATTTTCAGTCTATTTGCTTCTTCTAGCTTAAAACAGTTCTTAGATTTTTCATTGCAATACTCCATCTCTACTCACCTCTAGTATCCACTCTGTTTCAGCTGTGCCTTTGGGCTTTGGGGAAGGAAAGGGCTTTGTTTACTCAAGAGAGAATAAGAAAAATTGTGTTAGAGAAAAATAAGTATGGGGTCAGAGTTGCAGTAGGGAAGGGAGATTTTGAGGAAATCAGTTGTGATTCAAGGGAAGGATTTGCTAATGACAGAAATATAAAGTGTTTTAAAGATTTTAGAGTAAGATGAGTATGTTTCTTACCCTTTGACATTATTTGAAAGATGCCAGTAATAATTACTTCTTTTCATTACTTCCAGTTGCTTGCTGGATTCTGTTTTTTTTTTTTTTTTGATCCAACTCCATGCTTGGAGTGGCCATGTAAGTTTCATTTCATTTGAATGACACACCGTTCAGTGGGTAGTTTATATTCTCTTCAAGTCTCATAAAAGCATTCCATGTCACTCATACTCACCAAGCCATTTACAGCCCATCTGTCTTCTCCTCCAGAAATCTTGATTACTTCCTACCTCTCTTCTCTCAGAGGAAGAACTGACTCTTTCTCTGTTCAAGTTCACTTTTTCCAACTGTTCTAACATATTTTCCTTACCTTCAGTCTACAAATACATCCTCAATAACACAATTTCACATGTATTTTCTTACAAACAGCTGCCCTCATTTTTTCCTTTCCACACACAAATTTAGTTAAAAAGCCTAAAAATAATTTACTCTCTTTCATTTCCACTTTGCTAATGAATGCACTTTGATAATATTTCTGATATTAATGAGATAGACAATGCACTTGTCATCAAATCTTATGCCTGCCTTTTATTTAATTTGACTAGTATATATAACCATATTATTTATCATGCTTTTCTCCCTTCACTACAGTACATGTTTCTATTTCCCCTCCCTCATCCCACTGATTATTCCCCCTTTTTGCTTTCCTTTTGCTCTATCTCCAACTGTTGGTGAATCCTATAGTTTCATCTTTGAACCTTATTCCGTTACACGGGCTTAATGTATGATCTTCTCTTCTGCAGATTTTCTTAACACTAATGGACATTCCCAAATTAGCAAAATTTAAAAGGCCAAAGAAAACTTATTTAAAGTATTTTTGTGTTTTTTCATTCCATTAAATGAAGTCAATGGCATCATTATTCACTGAGGTGCACAAACGGGAAAACTCAAGCATCTTTGATCAGCCTTCCTTCAATTTCATTACCAGTTGGCTACAAAGTCAATCTTACTCTTTTGCCTATATCAAATAAAATCCCTCCCTGCTTCTATGTAACTCTGTCAGTTCAGATTTCCTTTCCTAATTCTCTCAATTATTTGGAGTCCCTGAATTGACCCTTCTTGTGAGGTCTCTTTCCATCTGAGTCATCCTTTCACAGATTTAAGCGTGGTTTTCCCTACTTTTAACACTTGGTTGAAATCTTGGCCCCAAAAGGACAATATATAAGACATTTACAATATTAGCAGCTTCTATAGATTGGATATTTGTATTTCCTCCCTCCAATTTATATGTTGAGTCCCTGATTCCCAGTGTGATGAAGTTTGAAGGCAAGGCCTTTGAGAGGTAACTAGGTTTGGATGAAGTCATGGGGGTAGAGCCCCCATTGTGGGATTGGTTCATTTGTAAGGGCATGAAAAGACCAAAACTCTCTCAGGGTCATGGGAGGAATACAAGGAGAAGGTAACTGTCCACAAGCCAGGCAATGGGCTTTCATTATAAGCTGACCATGCTGGAGCCCTGATCTCAGAGTTACAGCCTAGTTCCAGAACTATGGGAAATAAATGCTTATTGTTCAAGTCGACCTTTCTATATCTTGTTACGCTAGCCTAAGCAGATTATTACAATTACAAATTCTTCCATTATGAAGCCACATCTTATTTTTAGCTATATTAACTTATTTTAAAAAATGCCATACAGAGCTAAAGAGTGCTCCTATTCAAACATCAAGAACAAAGTCTGTAAAGGCACATAAAGCACAGCTTTGAGCAGTGTGCCACAGCTGCAAATGCTGGAAAGCAGCTCTCATGGACAAAGCACTTGAGCACAGACAGTAGCGAGAAGCTGGTTGAATGTGTGGCACTCCAGAGGCACAGTCATAAACTTTCAACAGCACTCATAGAGACTCAGAAAGGACTAACCACTGGCAATACTGTGGGGAAAAATTTAGTTTCTTGGCAGTTTTACAACTTCTGTTTCCATTCCTGAGATCTTCCTACTTTCCCTGTCCTTCTGCTCCTTCTTTTTCTCTTTCCTGACCTGATATTTCTGCATCCAAAAGTTTATAACCTATTAAAGGGAGCTTGCTATGAATGGTTCACTTGGACATTGCCTGATCCTGAATTTTTATGCAAACTCAACTACCCCCTATATTCCATTTGCACAGGATAAGCAGAATAATTTCTGTGACAGAATACCCAAGAGGAATGAATCGTCTTCTTCTATGTTGTTTGTGACAAATGGTATTTTCCAAAGATAGCTAGACAGTGTGTCTCATCTCATAGACTTTTTTAGAACCTTGCCACTCTCTCATAAAAAGGTGGAGGTTAATTCTCCTCTCTTTATTTCTGGGCAGAGTGGTGATTCATGTGTCCAGGATATCATCCTGTTAGCTCAGACACCCACTTTTGAAGCCCCAGGCTTTCATGTAACCGTCTAGCTGTTCATGCGTCATGCTGGAAGAAGTTGGATGGAACTGGCCCACAGAGAGATAACATAAGTGGAGGCCCTGAGGCTATATAGAAGAGTGATCAGGAGATGGAGGGGGGCTTATTTAGCTCCAAATGACCTTAGTCATTTGCTGTCACAGATCCAGCCACGTTAGACATTATGAGCCAGAATTACCCAGCTGACCTCAAATTCCTGGTTCACATTAAGTATGAGAATATTTTTTAAAATTGCTGTTTTATGTCAGTATATATTTTTTGGATGATTTCTTATATACCAATACCTGGAACTGTCCAAGCACAAATTTTGTCCATTTATCTACTCCTCTTTTCCAATAATTGGAGAAATTACTGCTTTTTAATTTAATTCTATTGAGTTTTTTGTCTCTAGGCAGCTTGTCTTAGGAATAAGTGTGGTGAGGATTACTTAATTATTGCCACAAAGACAGGAGACTGTATTTTCCAGGAGGTTGATGGGAAAGAAGCATACAGGTAATAAAAAATATATGTTCTTTCATCAGATATATTCTCTGGAAACAGTGCTAATCTAGGAAAAGCGCACTTACAGTACCAAAAAGAAAAGACAAGCAGGAGGCTGAGTCCTTGCCATTTCTGATGAACTGAATAAGCCAATCTTGGCAAGTCTCTGCCTCTGATATGTGAGGAAATCTCTTATAATGAGAAAATACATTGTGATTTATTTAAGAGAGTAGACTTAAGTTTTCTGTTACTTGCTGCTTTAATCATCATAACTTTTTAAATACCTCACTATAAATGTATATGGTACTCAATCAAGGGTTACAACTGTATTACTTAACATTTTGATTTAGGGATAAGGATACTCAAAGTAATCAGAGAAAGAAAAATAATGAGAAGTTCTCAAAACAATTGAAAGCCAAAACGGAATTCATTATAAAAATTTACCAAGCTTCAAACCAACTGGATATATAATCAACTATGTCAGGATAACTAACGGAGGACAGCGTGTTTCAATCAGGAAAACCATCAGAAACCATCCACGTCACTAGCTCCCACGGCCAGGGCTTTTCAGAAGGTCTAGCATCATAGGGAGGGTAACTGAATAACATACAAAGCATAGATAGCATTCTCATCTATGGAGTAACCAAAAGCAGAGGTTGAGGTGATGGCGTTAGAGTGAATGAACTGGAGAAAACCAACTAAGACAATCAACATACGGGGGACCTTGGTTTACAGCACGAAGACTTGAAAGAACAATAGGAATGCATGCTAGTACTGACCACGTGAGCAGGCAATAATAATAAACTTTGAATCAGTGCTGACTTTGTGTTAGGCATTATGCTAAGGACTTGACACTTACCAGTTCACTGAATTCTTATAAACACCCTTTGATGCCTGTATATTAATCATTGCCCAATTTTCAGCTAAGGAAACAGATGCTGAGAGGCTGAAAAGTTGACTCATGTCTTACAGTTAGTAAGTTCATTCTGAGGTTTAACCCCCACACACTCCAGCCTCAAAGCCTGTGTTTTAACCTGGATGTTATGTTTTGGGAATAATTTACATTGTTGGCTTTGCAAAAGTCTGTCTTGCTTCTGTTAGGGTTGGCTCAAGAACTGGGAAAGAAGTAGCCATTCAGATGGAGGATATTACAGATCAAACTCTGAGGAGTGAGGACTCCCTGGCTCTGGAAATGGAGTAATTATGACACTGTGGAAGAATTTTCCTTTTGTTTTTGACAAAGCTGTTTTAAACATAAAATGACTTGTCAGAAAAAAAGACTATGTTCTAATAGAAATTCAGATATGACATGTCTACGATACAATTAATAAGCAAGCCATGGGGGAAATATTCTATTAATATGAGATATCTGAGGGCAAAGAGTCATCTTTTTAGTTTGTATAAACCTTACAGTGACAGCCTGTCCTGACTGAAGCTAGCTCTGACTAGTTGCAACTAAAATATTTTCGGATATAATTAGTGTGAGGTTTTAAGCTACTCTCAGCAGCGTAATATTGTGTACAGCAGCCTGCTCAAATACCTCAGTATTCAATGTGTGGGGGTAGGATTAACAATGAAGAGGATTCACATGAATAAATTGCTTGGTTTTAGTAATTGGAGCTGCAGAGAAAATTCTTAGGGGTGAGTTTATTGAAAGAGAGAAGAGAAGGAACACTGACAAAGAAGAGACACACGTTAGTGGGAAGCATTAGGAGTCACACGGAACTGGTGAAAAGGAAAATCAGAGCGGAAAAGCCGAAAGAAAATACCCTGACCTCAAGAAGTATAAACGTTTTTAGAAATAGGAAGAAAGAGGAAAAAATTCATCACTATAACTGAAAAATCACATTCTTTACTTTAGAAGAGGGTATTTCCCACTCGTGTACTCACTCACAAATATGCCCAGAATAAGAAATCTGTCTAAGGGTTTCACCAAAAGGCAGCCAACCCTTTTACCCAAGCTGAAGGACAAAATGTAAAACATCCAATTTTGAGTAATCTACCGTGGAAGAATTATTCTAAAATCAAAATTTTATTTTCTTCTTTTCATTTTTTTAAACAAAGAACTTTTGTGTTAGAATTTAACCTTTAATTGTATGGTGTCATTTTGATTCGGTATTAAATACATAATTTGAGTAATCGTAACCTGATGAACCACTCATTGGAAGGAGTTTGCTATTCAATGGGCTCAGGTCTCAGCATGGGCCAGGCTCCTCTGTAGTTTAAGTAGCACAACTTGGCATTGAACATTTCCCAGAAATCGGATTACCATTTCAAAGAATGTTCTCATTCGTATGGCCAGAGAGAGTCAGATGGGGAAATTTCTGCCACAAATAATATATTTATAGAATCCAAACAGATGAGATGGAGGGGGAGAAGTAAAACCACTACTTTGGTGAGATTGCCTCTGTTATAACATCTTTATGGGTTTGTAGTCTGTGGGCTCAGAACCACCCAGAAAATTTAATTAAAGTGTTAGTGATGATAGAATTTGGTTGCCTCGTCTACTTCTGAGTTTTCAAGAGGAGGAATACATGCCATTCAATTTTTTTTTTTTTTTAAGAGACAGAGTTTCACTTTATTGCCCTCAGTAGAGTGCTGTGTCACAGCTCACAGCAACCTCCGAATCCTTAGGCATAGGCCACTCTCTTGCCTCAGCCTCCCAAGTAGCTAGGACTACAAGTGCCTACCACAACATTCAGCTATTTTTTTTGTTGCAGTTTGGCCAGGGCTGAACCCACTACCCTCGGTATATGGATCCAGACCCCTACCAGCTGAGCCACAGGCACCACCCCCATGCCATTCAATTTTTAAAAATATTTAATATATATAGAATATGAAATCATTTTGTTATCATGGCAGCCATTTGCGAAAGAATATATCAAAAGTTAAGAAAGATGACATTTGTTTTGGAAATTAGAGGGTTCCCCAAGATGCCAGGGGACTGAATGAAGCTTCCACTTGGTATCAGACTCAGAGCTCTGAGAAGCAGGGCCTGAGTTCTGCCTCCTCTCTGGCTTGGAGGCATAAATTACCAAAGAAGCACTCAGTCACTGAACTAGTCCCTTGTCACCTCTAAATTCTATTTGAGATTAAAAGGAGGGCATGGAAGGGGAGAAGGATCAATTACCTCAACTAGGAGAAATGAAAGGATAGGTGTATAAGACCAAACTGTAAGCAAGAATTAGGCTGCTAAATCACTACAATAAAAATAAGCCAACTTTTACAGTAGATGCAGAGATGATTTCTTTCTTTTTTTTTTTTTTGCAGTTTTATTTGGCTGGGGCTGGGTTTGAACCCACCACCTCCGGTATATGGTGCCAACGCCCTACTCCTTGAGCCACAGGCACCACCCGAGATGATTTCTCATAATGTGTTTTACAGACATATAAAGTTGCAGTTTAGATCATTGTAAAGGGCCTGAATGGTTTACTTTAATAATCTTAACCTTAGTGAATGTAGTCAAGAAATTACAAATATCTGCTTTCATAACAGATTCAGTTATTTTCCATTTAACAGCCAGTTTTAAGTGTTCAGCTTTGAGAATATGTGCTCATAAGCAACCGGCAATTCAGTAAGTTCTGCCGACCTCCCTTTCACTGAACAATCCCTTTCATGTAATGTCATGTGTCTACCATCACAGGATTGTACCGAATAGTTTCACAGCTCTGAAAATCCCCTATGCTCTGCCTATTTATCCCTCACTCCGCACTAACTCGTGACTCTGATCCTTTTACTTTCTCCATAAGTTTGCCTTTTCCAGAATTTTGTTGTTGGAATCATACTATATGTAAATTTCTCAGACTGTCTTCTTTTACTTACTGATATACGTTTAAGTTTCCTCCACATGATTTTGTGGCTTGAGAGCTTATTTCTTCTTATCGTTTGACCATATGGATGTGCCATCATTTTTCATACATTGAACTATTCAAAGATATCCTGGTTGCTTCCAATGTTAGGCAATTCTGATTAAAGATACTGTAAAATTATGTGTAAATGTTTGGGTAGAGATGTTTTTAATTCACTTGGATAAATGTCTAGGAGTAAGGTAAAGTAAAGTAGTTGGAGCATGTGGTAACATGTTTGCTTCATAGGAAACTGCAAACTGTAAGTTGCTGTTGTCCAAAGTGACTTTAGCCGTGCATTTCCATGGTCAATGAATGAGCGTTCCTATTGTTCCACATCCTCAACTAGCAATTGGCATTATCAGTGTTTTGGAATTATCAAGCTATTCTAATATGGGTATAGTGATATGTCATTGTTTTAATGTGCAAATTCCTAATGTCATGCTGCTAGGCTTTTTAAAATAAGTTAGCTTGCACTATATACCTTGTGTGGTGAAATGTCTGTGTAGATCTTTTGCCCACTTTCTACTGGTTATTTGTTTTCTTATGGTTGCATATTAAATCTTCACTGTATATTTTGCATATAAGTCCTTTAACAAGTATAACTTTCCAATGTTTTTTACCAGTCTATCTTTTTTCTTTTTCTTAGAAGTATCATTTTCAGTGAAATTTAACTTTTAATAAGCTCTGCTCATAAATTTTCTGTAATGGATGATGATTTTGATGTTAAATTCTGACCTTTTTGGTAATAATGCAAGATCATAATGTTAATGATAACTAAAGTATTGTCCTCCTACGATAGACCAGGCACTTACCCAGTTACATTTTCAAGTTATTAAGCACCCCTATTGGCACAGTTGTGTTTTATCAATGAATAGATTTAGACATTGATAAATAAATATTGTTAGTTTCACTTTTAAATTTCATTTTTTATTTCTTTTAAAATAATTTCCTTCTAAAATATTCCTTGACTTAGTTATTGCACAAAATTTCTTCAGTTTTCCAATTAAAAAACATTTTCCTGTTTTTCCTTCCACATAAAAAAGATGACAATATAAGAAATGCTTGAAAAACTGAAAATTAATTACTTCTCTTGAACACACCAGATAACTGCAGTTGTAGGGAAAACTACTGTCTCCAAATCTCTAGGTGCAGAACCATGTAAAGAGTCTCAGTTGACCTTATCTACACCAGAAGCTGCTGGATTCATAAAATCACATTAGTGCCAAATGTCTGGCTTTCAACAAAATGTTACAAGCCATGGCAAGAAAATAGAGAAAAAAAAAACAACCAACCAAAAAATATCTGCCACAATTTGATTCTTTGACTAGATCAATACAATTAACAAACCTTTATCTAGAGTAATCAAGAAAAATAAAAAGAAGAGAAGACATAAACTACTAGTATCAGGTATTAGGAATAAAAGAGGAGCCATAGATAATATCCCATGGATGTTAAAAGGATAATAAAAGAATACTATCGGCAATTCTATGCCCACAACTCAGATAGCTAGTGAAATGGACTGATTCTTTCAAAGAGACAATCTACCAAAACTGACATTGGAGAAACCAATAACATAAATAGCTTTATTAGTATTAAAGAAAATGTGAGGTTTATGTGGAAGAGTGGTAGACTAGAGTAGCCAATACAACCCCAAAGAAGATAATTGCAGGACTCACACTACTCAATTTTAAGACTTAATACAGAGCTCCATCAACTAAGGAAGTATATAGTCTTGGTAAAAGAGAGTAGACACATCAAAGGAACATTAGTCAGAGCCCAGAAATACATGTGCACTCACCAATGTAGTCAATTGGTCTTTGGCAAAGAAATAAAGGCAATACAATGAAGAGAAAACATGTTACATTTTTAAAAAGTGGTTGTAGGCTGATTGAGAATTCATATGCAAAAACTGAACCAAGACAAACAACTTTCATCTTTTACAAAAACTAATTCTAAACTGATCATGAACACAATGTAAAATGCAATGCTATAAAAATTAGAGAAAAAACATAGGAGAAAATTTAGGTGACCTTGTGTTCAGTGATAAGGTCTTAGGATACAAAAAGTATGATCTCTGAAAGGAAAAGAAACATGTATTGAAGTTTTATTGAACTTCTCAGAATGGATAAGATAAAGAAAAGATGGGAAAAATATTTATAAAACATACATCTGATAAGGAATTGTTAGCAAAAAAATACAAGAAACTCTTAAAACTAAAAAAAAAAAAGAAAAGAAAAGAAAAGAAAAGAAAGAAAGAAAATAAACCAAACAACAATTTTTTTTTTAAAAAATGGCAAAAGATCTAAACAGGCACCTTAGTAAAGAAGATATACAGATGACCAGCAAACAAAAAGATGTTGAACATCGTATGTCATTAAGGACTTGGAAATTAAAGTGGCAACAAGATACTGCTATTTACCTATTAGAATGTTTAAAGTCCCCCAAATACTGACAATGCTAATTGCATGTGCAAATATGGACCTTTATCTGCTGATGGTGAAACAGAGCCATCAATGTACCATTGTACACATCTCAAAGACAGTTGGGTAGTTTGTTGTGAAGCTGAATATAGACTTACCATATATTCCAGAAATCATACTCCTAGTTAATCATTCAATATCCATAACAAAAGGGCATTTGAGCCCAAACATGTAGAACAATAAATGGAAAAAAGAAAACGAAGTGTATTAAATTCCGAATGTATAGTCAATACATTTTAAAAATTCCTGCAAATGAAATCCTGATACCAGATGCCTCCACTGGTGCATCCTTCCATTTATTTCAGGAAAAAATTACTCCAATCTTAAACAAGCCCTTTTTGATGATAGGAAAATGATCCCTTTTTAATGAATTCACCACAATCTTCAATGTAAAATCCAACAAGGACATCACCTACTTTAACTAATTATATAACAAATTCTATCATAGTTGCAAAATCCTGATGAAAATATTAAGAAATCAAATTTATAATTTTAGGTAAAAGGAAAGCACATGTTAAACTTCTGATCTAGACTACAACAGACCATACTAAAAATAAAGCTAGAGGCACCTGTGCTAAGGTTTTATGTCACCAAACCACAATGATGGTGTTTTCTCCCCTTTCCAGAAATCAAGAGAAAGACCTAGCAACCAGTTTTCTAAGAAAAGGCTGATTGCAATCAGCAGGATAATTAAGTTCCTCCTGTTGTAATCCTTACACACACCCATAAAGAGAGTAAAGTGATGTTAACTAAATCAATACTTTTTTTATTGTTCTGTCTCCTTTCTGCCCTATAGGAAAAATAACTTTGAACCTACCAGTGTGCTCTTTGATCTTTGCTTCCTCTTTATTCAGTTCTTCTTGTCTGTACAGTAAACCCTTTCAGCTCATCGGAACAGTTATTCTAGTTTATGAAATGAAGTGTTGCCTAATTCTGGAATTTCAAATAAGGCCAATTGCCGTCATAAACTAAATTTGTCGTGATTTTGGCTTTTGTCACACATTAACTAAGTAAGGCTCATCACAAAAAAGCAAAGATGGCTTCACTTAAAAAAATACCCATCAATGTTATGGACCACAGTATTGCAAAAAAAGGTAGAGAAACGATGATGTCAAAATTTGTTTTTAGAAGACCTTTGGTGCATGCAGCACACATTCATAATTCACAGATAATTTTTAGCATGGTAGCTGTACAAAGAATTCTCTTTTTTTTAGATCAAGACTACCTACAAAAATTTTAGAGCACTCCTCATACCGGGAAATAAAGCCTTAAAAGCATCCTTTCCTTCTGCCTTCTTCCATCCCCCACTTCCCTAGTGCACCAAGCAAAGATCAGCCTGTGACCACTCTTATTCACCATCTTATTGGAGGTTTTAGCAAGTATAACACAGCAAAATAAAAGAAAAAACAAAACCTAAACGAAAAACAAAACAAAAAAGAGAAAAGAACAAACGTAGACATGGCGTGTGTAGGAAAGGATTCTCATCACGTTCATGCAAAATGGATATATAGAAAATTTAAAAAATCTCTGAGCTATCTAACTTTACTAAGATCGCTTTACATACTGTTCTGCATAGTGCTTTCTCGTTTTTTCATAAGAAAGGTGAAAACAGTAGAGACAGAGATAGGGCTTTGTGCCAACGTCTGAATTACTTGCTATGATTTAGCTACCATGAGAGTTCCTGTGGGTAAAACCCAAACCACTGGTTCAGGTAAACTGCACTGTTCTGCCGTGTTAACGTCATCCATCTCATTGCAATATGAATGAAAAGTAAGGCTTTTCTAATTAATGTTAATTCCATCTCATTTTAAATGTAGACGTTTTATCATCAGCTTTTGTATCGGGGAGGGAGATTCTATTCACGGCAATAGCCTCCAGTTTGATTTCAACATTACCCAAATGGGTGGGATGTTCATTCTTCTCAGCAAATGAAACTTTCATCTGTTTTTAAAGCAATCTGCAGAGTATTTATCTCTCAGTTGCTTCATAAAAAGGACCTCCCAAGAGGCAGTATAAATTATTTTCACACTACCACAGTGAGATTTAATGATATTTTTAATAAATAATAATATCCTGTTTACACATAATAAAGTATTATCATTTATAGGGTTTCTGGTTTAGATTTATAAAAACATACCAAATCAGTGATGAGAATCACGATTCTTAATTGTTCTATTACTATTTGTGAAACTATTTCTGGAACGAAAGGTTAGTGACTGCTGCTGGCGCTGTGGTAGCAGAAAGTTAATGATTCCCTCCTCTTTTAGGAGAGTTAGACTGTGGTTCCTGTGTTAAAAAACAGACCTCAAGGCTGTGCTTCAAATGCTTAGCTCATTTATCTCACATCAGTTAGGTAAATGAGATGCGGAAGTGGTTCCTAGTTTCTAAATAACTTTTTATACACTACTGAAAGCCTTAAAAGGTACTAAAAGGCTTTCTCTTGTTAATGAAATTTCACTCATATAATCTGTTCCTTAGTCTACCAGAATCATTTTTTTAAAAGCCTCCAGGCAGGCTGCTGATTTTACACTCAGTATGACAATGTTTATAAGTTTGTTTTTACTATGAATTCACTTGTTTATGCGGGGATAATTTCAAAATATATGTACTATAGTTATGTAAAATGGTAGCATCAGAACTAGCTGAGTGAAAGTCATGCTGAAACCCTCTGTAATATCTTTGCAACTCGTTTATAAAACTGAAATGATTTGAAAAGGAATAGTTTTAGAGGCGTTACATACCGAAATAGTCTCCTTTTAATCCAAAAAGATGAAAATATACCTGTGTGTCTTCTTAGCATAAGTTTTAGAATATGTAGTCAAGAAGAGGTTTGTAAAAATTGCCACAAAATACAATACCTAAGAAGTAGTTACAGCCCAGATGGTACAATGGCCACTCTACATTTCTGTCTTAAAAATCACTAACAAGATGATCAGAGTTGAAGGCAGGAAATAAATACCATCAAGCTGACTGTCACACAATCTATGCTATGATTCTATGATAAGTTCTAACGACAAAGGAAATATTGAAGAAACTTTCTTAAATTTCTTATGACTGACTATAAGTAATGGAACTATACTTTCATAAAAATTAAGACAAAATTCCAAATTTAGGACTTCATCCCTGTAGGGAGGTTGTGATGGCTAAATTTATTTGTTTAGTGGACCACGGGAATGTCCAGATACTTGGTGAACTTTATTCTGGGTGTTTGTGGAGATGTTTCCGAATGAGGTCAACATTTGACTTGGTAGACTGAGTAAAGTAGATTACCTCTCTCATGTGGGTGGCCCTTGTGCAATCTGTAGAAGACCTGAGTGGGGGAAAAAGTCTGAAAAGCATAAATTTATTCTCTCTGCCTGACTGTCTTAAAGCTGAGACATTGATCTTTCTGGCTTTCAGACTGAAAGTGATTCAGACTAAAACTATACCATGGGTTCCCCTGGGTCTACAGCTTGGTGATTGAAAATTGGGACACTTAGTTTCTAAACTTGCATGAGCCAATTCCTTATAATAAATCTCTTTATTTCATCTATATCTATCTCTCTCTATATATATATATATAAATCTCCTTATATAAATATATCTTTTTACATATATGTCTTACATGTATAGTACATATATATGCATGTGTGTGTCAGAGTAGATATAGATAGATTAAAGATAGGTATGAGTATATTTATCTATATGTCTATCTATATGAAATACGATTCCATTTCTCTGGAGAACCCAGACTAATACAAAGGGGGTGGATAACTGGAGAGGCTATTGGTGCTGAATGTGCTGCTTCCTGGGCAATGTTAAGAAGTGTCCCATCCCTAAGCTCTTTTTTTTCTCATTATGATATTTTCAGGTTTAACTAAGAATCATATTAATTAAATTAAAGTAACCTTAAGCTTTTAAACTGTCACTTAAATTAATGAAGTGTTGTGAATCTAAGATTACATTAGTTTTTAAACTCAAGATGCATTCTACCTTGGTCTTTGTTATGAATCCTTTGGAAATGTGCTATGCCATTGATTGAGTTAAAGGGAAATTTACTCATGATCCCTGGTCAGAAGTTTGTGACCTTTCCATTTTTGAACAATTATAAACTGCTTTAGAATGATTGCTCATCCTCTCCCCTTTTACTTCAGCCAAGTTTCTCATTTGGCACAGCCATGATTAATGAGTTTGCCAACCCGTCCCTCAACTCTATGAATCTTGATGGACACTCTCCATGATTTCCATGTGACACCAGGTGTTCTATGCTCAATCATGTAGGTTACTGATTTCCCACATCCGCATCCTTATCCCTCAAGGGTTTCTGAAGTTCTCCTCTCTGAAATTTACTATCATCTCAATGATAAAAGGTAATGGCTGAATTGAGTTACCTGACATTTCTTATCTCTCTGAATAAGCACCCTTCTTGGAAATAAGAGTGGCTTATCCCGAGCTGAAGCCCAGAATTCAGAGTTAATGTGATTGGGGCAGAGGAACCTATAACAATAGGACTTGAAGTGAGAAACATAATGGCAGGCAGGAAACTATGGGCTCTTGGACCAACAGGCACCTTTAAAATTGGCAAAACCAAATCAAAAGTGGAAACACAGCATATCACACAACAGCTGTCTCAGACAGAGTCACAAAGGACTTGCAATGATGTTCAGTTACAACGATCAGAAATGATCACAGGTGCATATGAAATGATATTTATTGAGAGATCTTCTGACAAAGAAAGACTCTTATGGGACCGCTGGATTCTTAATTATGATCAGTAGAAGGAGAGATAAGGTCTGGCTTTGAAAATTCTGTTAAACACTGGCCTTGTCATGGGCACAGCCCTAACTGGGCATCTGTTCATACCTGCAGCAACAGAGAAAACAGTGAACATAGGAAACATCACAGGAATAATAGTCACAGAAGTGCACAAGTCTGTGCAACACTTGTTATAGTTTCCCTTAGTTAAGGATTAAGGAAAAAAGTAAGAGTTATGTTTCCCTAAGCAGCCAGATTTGTTGACAATATATCCTATTAGAAAAAGAATGGTTGAGTATGGCAAATATTCCATATGGTAAATATAGAAGATAAATTATTTAGGCATAGAACTGTACTAAACTGTTTTATCTAAAATGAATACTTATAAATTGTTAATCTAGTAACATTTGTCATTGTGTTTAAGAAAGTTACACTGTATTAAGTACTATATATATTCACACGTGAATGAGTGTGAAGAGTTGAAAGAAATTTTTTTTAAAAATACACAAATGACAAAGATATTAAAGTGACACTGCTATTGTGGTTTTTGAATTCAGAGTATGAAAACACCAATATAAAATAGTAAAGTTTATTTCAACGTTTTAAAATCCTGCAAGCTTCATTATGTAGCTATTAAAAAGCAATTTTTTGTTCATAGTACTTTGACCACATCACCTTAGGCCTTTCAAGGGTGTTATCCTGCCAAGAAACAAATTAAGCATTTATTAGAGGGTCACCAAGGCATCGTTACAGGAGTAATTGCTCACTATAGGTTCTTGCCATGAGTTCATTTATTACTCTCCTGGTCTCTCACAAGCTTTATAGAATCATGGATTTTTAATAAGTCTTGCACTCTGTGGTGAGCTCAGGTTTGCTGGTGCTCACGGAATTTGTTTCCTTTCTGATTCTGACAGCTTGTTTACAATATGATAAGTTCTCCTTCCTACAGGAAAGCCTATAAAATGCCTTGAGAGATGGTGTAAAATCGGTAACTAAATGCAGAATCCATATTATTAACAATACCCATTCTTCATCTTTTCTGTAACAATTCATTCCATCCCTTCTTTATCATTTTATAGCATCTAGCAGTTGTAGATAGTGGAGTTTTATATTAAACCACAGTGAAGGCTGGAAAAAAAGTCATCAATATGGGATTATGCTGTAGCTTCTTCAGGCCTTTCCAGTGTAGACACTGTCTAAGGTGGGGTTTTTCCAGTGTGGACGCTATCTGAAGGGGGGTTCTCCATCTCTATCCCTCACTGCCAACGGCCGTGCCAGTGTAGCTCAGACAAGACCTCAGGAATTCCTCTTGGAAAAGACCCTACATTACCACCCTCCAATAAAAACTACGAAGTCCTCACGTCCTGATGCCCCACTGTGTTTCCTTTCCTCTTTTCTGAAAAGGAACTTTATCCCCTTTGCTTTCACAGGCAAAGCTGTTATTATGCTACTAATTTTTATATGAGAATGATCTCCTTATGAGACAGTCAAGAAGTTCTTTCATACAGATATAAACAAATGAGGTAAAACTGTAGTTTACACTCTCATTTTCTAAAACATTAACAATATTGTGTGATAAACAGTGTCATTCTATATAAATATTGTAATGCATAAAGATGATGTCTTAATGACTTCCTCTAAAATTCTTGGAATATGGCACGAGCTGTAATGTAAAATGAATCCAAGCATGGAGAGAGTAATGGTTTTATCATTAAAATTCTGTGTCAGAGACTCCGTTGCTGTGCTCTGCATTTTAGAACATCACACACTTGAGTACCAGTTGCATGTACTTATGAATGATGCCTAAAGTTTTCTTTTAAATGCTCCTTCTCAATTTCAACTACATAACCAAGCATGCTTGTAGCATAATTTGATTCAAATCATGCTTGGGGTAGTTGTAAGGGTCCATCAGTTATGTCTGGGTCTCCTTCCCTGCCACCTTGCAATTGGGAGGCCATATGGGCTGCTTTGGACAATGTGAGAACAAAAGTGACTTGAGTCATTTATGACTGAAACTTTGGAACAAGTAAATAATCCATACACTTTATTCTCTCTGCCACAGTGAGTAAAAGATTCCAGGAAATGACTTCTTGGTCAGCGTAGGTCCCAAAATGAGAAGGACTCAGCGCACATATCCTTAATCAACCTGCAAAGAGCCCATAATGGGGGTGAAAAATGAACCTTCACAGCTTACATCACTAAGTCCTTTGTTGTGTGTCTTAACCAGCTATTCTATTCATACCTAAGTGAATGTTTTCACAAGAGAGAACACTTAGATTTGTGGCATTTATTTAGGGTGAAACCAGCAGGTAGTGAATTAATGATGATGACGCTGGAAAGCACATAATCTATCTTATACAATGGTGAAAATGTTGGTAAAGTCGTGATAGGTTGAAAGGCAGGTTCACCACTCATGAACTTGCAGCCTTGGGGAAGGAGGTTGGAACTTGCAGAGTTAGGAGCACGTGTGAATTTCTGTTGACTATTTGGCAATGTATTCAAAGAAAGAGGCAAGATGAGAAAATAATCGATCATGTTGCCAGTAGAAATAAAAGAGAATAGACAGGATCCACAAAATTAGGGAATTGTGAGGTTAGAACAGGCAGTTGATTCTAATTACCAAGTAAATAAAATAAAAGTGATATAAAATACTTAAAATATTCAAAATAATTTGGAGGTAATATTATTTAACATCAGATATTATTTCAATATGAATAAGGATAAAAATAGCATATTTGAATACAATATAAAACATGATATTAAAAATAATTTTCTACTGAAAGATATTTAAGTCTCAGCCTGATGCACAGATCATATTAATTTTAGGAATATATAGATAGTTAAAAACTTTAAATGGTGTCTCCTAGATCCATTCAATTAGACAAAACAGTTCAGGGAAAAGAGATGAAAGGTACCATATCCCATGATCTTAGTTTTCTGTTGCTGCTTAACACATTTTCACAAACTCAATAGATTAAAACAAGATCAATTTGATATGTTATTATTACATTTATGGTGGTCAGAAATCCAAAAGGTATCTTGGACTAAAATCAAGGTATCAGAAGGACTATGTTTCCTCTGGAGGATCGAGGGGAGAATCTGTCTCTTTTTCTTTTTTTTTTTTTTTTTGCAGTTTTTTTGGCTGGGCCTGGGTTTGAACCCACCACCTCTGGTATATGGGGCTGGCGCCCTACTCCTTCGAGCCACAGGCACCTCTGGAGAATCTTAACTTGACTTTTCCAGCTTTTAGAAACTGTCTGGATTCCTTGTCTTGTGGCTTCTTTGCTAACTTAAAACTTACTCAAAACTAAATGAGGAAGCCAGCTGGGTTTTCCTCAGTTCACATGGGCCTGATCTCCACTTCTATGGAGTCCTTTGATGACTCTGCCCATCCCGCTTTCTTTCCTCTTTTATCTACAATAACCTCAATGTTCAGAGCAATCTTTCCATTTCCTACAATAACACCTTCAATGTCCAAATTTTTACTAACAATCTTGATACAACTGGATATTTTCTAATGTGACTTTTCTTTGCCAGCCTCTTCACTTCCTACTGAGTCCTACAAGCAAAACCAATTACATGGACATTTCCACTAATGGTCTATATAAGGCGCTCTAAGCCTGTGCCATTGTGCTTCTAAAAAATTCCTCCAGTCTTTTGTGCTGCCTAAGCCATGCCCACACATTTCGGTGTTTATTACAGCAGCAATCCTCTTCTGATACCTAACTCTTTATTCATTTCCTATGAGTGCTGTAACAACCACAAACTTAGTAGATTGAAACAACATATATTGATCATCTTCATGTTGCTGGCACTTGATGTCTAAAATGGTCTTCTGAGTGAAAACCAAGGTATCTACAAAACTATATTCCTTTTTGAAGATTCTAGGGTAGAATTCATATCTTCTTGACTTTCTCAACCTTTAAATTGTGCCCATATTTCTTTTCTTTTATTTTTTTTAGGGAAATTACAAACATATTTCATTTATAAATGAGGACGCAATTTCCTAAACAACATATTAACAAGTTGAATTGAAAATGAATGTTTAAGTAATGTACTTTGGTCAAAATTAAATCCAGTTTATGTAAGAATTAGTCACTATTTTCTTTTCTTTTCTTTTTTTTTTCTTTTCCTTTCCCTCCCTCCCTCTCTCCTTCTCTGTCTGATCACCCCTTCCTGCATGCCCCACCATGTCATTAATTGTCATCAATTGTCCTCATATCAAAGTGGAATACATAGGATTTATACTTCTCCATTCCTGTGATGCTTCTCTAAGAATAATGTGTCCAACCTCCATCCAGGTTAGTACAAAGGCTGCAAAGTCTCCATTTTTTAATGGTTGAATAGTATTCCATGGTATACATATACCACAGCTTGCCAATCCATTCCTGGGTTCAAGGGCATTTAGGCTGTTTCCACATTTTAGCAATTGTAAATTGAGCTGTGATAAACAGTCTAGTACAAGTGTCTTTATAATGAAAGGGTTTTTTTTTCCTTCTGGATAGATGCCCAGTAATGGGATTGTAGGATCAAATGGGAGGTCTAGGTTGGTTCCTTGAGGTTTCTCAATACTTCCTTCCAAAAAGGTTGTATCAGTTTGCAGTCCCACCAGCAGTGTAAAAGTGTTCCTTTCTCTCCACATCTGTACCAGTTTCTGCAGTTTTGAGATTTTGTGATATAGGCCATTCTAGCTGGGGTTCAATGACATCTCTGGTGGCCCATATTTCTTGGTTTGTGGCCTTCCCTCATCTTCAAATCCCGCCATAGGCTGTTGATTCTGTATGTAATTCTGATTTCTGCTTCTGTCGTCCCATTTCCTTCTCTGATTCAGCATTTCCTGTCACCCATTTTCCCTTATAATGAGCCCTATGATTACATTGTATCTGCCTGAAAAATAATAATAATAGAATAATCTTCCTATGTCAAAGTCTTTAGCTTAATCACATTTACAGAGTCCCTTTTGTAATGGAAAATAAAAATTGTACAAGTTCTGAGAATTAGGATATAGGTGTCTTTGGAAGGGTTATGTTGATGCCGGCCACATCAATCAAAATTAAGAGATCCAATTAACATAAAATTAAATTAAGGGGAAAAAGAGAGGCAAATAGATACAAAGCAGCCAAGAACAAATCTAAGAAGTATGGCTAGAGACAAACTTTTATTGGAGTCTCTCCCATAGTTAGTGCCTAGAAACTCCTATTCTTAAATTCCTTGAGTTTGGGCATGATAGACTGATGAGGCCTTTGGCGGAGCAGAATTAAAGCCTAGTTATGACAAATTTTGTAACCTATTGTAGAAGACCTTGAAACATATGCAAGTGGGTTTCTGGTTTTTCTGTGAATAAGTGACTGCTGCTTCTCTCATCCTTCTCCTATCAACGGACTATTAATTGTGAGTTTCCTTTGGATGACTCATCTTTGTCTACGAAGGGCATTGAAAACAAATGAATTGGATTTTGGTTTACAGATCTCTCCAGCAAGAGGAATTACATTCAAATCAAGTGAAGATACTATGCATCATCATGGTCAGATACTAGACTTTTTGCTTGATGCAGAATTTAGGGGAGATTTTTGGCTTGTCCTTGTGTTCCACAATGCAGAAAGGACCATGACCTCTTTGGTGAACCATAGAACAGGCTGTTATAGTCCGTGATGATGTCTGTTTCTTTTCCATGGCAAACTGATAGTGTTTCCTCGCTGCTCTACTTTGCAGCTGTAAATAATCACATCACTTGATTTGACCAGAAAATGGTAGTGTAGATGATATGAGCCATGCCCATGTGGAAATGTTCAGAGTTGAGCCTGTAGCGTGCTGTGCTTTCTCTTCCTTCTGACGTGGAAATGATTTTCCAGGTAGTGGCTGCTCTATCAGTTTGGGTCCAAGAGCAAGAGTGACTTGACACAAAGCCACTAGCTAAACTTGATGGACACAAGGTACGAACAAGAACGAGCAGAAAACAAACCTTTGAGGTTTAAATCCACTGAGATTTCAGGTTTTTGTTTTGTTGTAACTGCAGCATAAAATACTCATTTTATTTTTCATGGGGGAAAATAAAAATAATAATCTTTCTCAGTCATCTTAAAAGGCTGTACTATTGAAATCTAATTCAAATTGATCTGAAATCTTATGGTAGACTGAAACAAATTTAGGATTTTTATTACGATTTACAAAATATATGTTGTCATCTATTTCAAATCTATTTGCTCAGATGCCTATAGTTATGTTTAAATAGTGTGCATTTTTTTCAGATCCAGTTTTCTCGCTGACTCTGAGGCATCATTCTGTGAAATTGATAGTATCTGTAGACTTTATCTAAATGAAAATATTTTGCAATAAATATTAATTTCACAACACAGTTTTGGATGTATCCTATTACATCATAAATTTATTTTAATGTTATTTTTGCTATAAAAAGGGGGTTTTGGTTTTATAACTAGGGTTTTTATTTTCCTTCAAGTATACTTACAATGCCTGATATCTGATATTTACATTCCCTTACTCTTGATTCTGATAGCTACAGAGAAATCATCAGCCTATAATCAGCTCAACAATTTTCTCTTTGTTAAAGACAATAAGTACTTGTTACTGTGTTATTTAAAAAATATGTAATGGGATTCAACTTCCCATTTTCTCCTCCCCAAGCTCCTAACAACCACTGTTCTCCTCTTTGCTTTTACGTGTTTGACTATTTTAGATATTTCATTTTAAATTTGGTGCTGAAGTTTAAAATGAGGTATCTTTGTGATAAATCAATATTCTGCAATATTCTATAGGTTGCTACTCAATAGACATAGCCTCTGTTAAGCAAGAGGACTGAGTTCCAGAGACTGCTGCATAGTGTTGTACCCATAGTTAATAATGCTGATTTGTACAAGTAAAAATATGTTAAGATGGTGGATCTCATGTTTACTGTTTTTGCTATAATTCTAAAACTTTGCAAATAGGATTCAAAATGTTTCAATTTCAATTTGTGAGTTAATATATTTTGAGGTTAATTTGAAATTAATTTTGAGGTTAACTTTAGTAATAATATTTTGAGATAACCATAGATTTCAGTAGAGATGAAAAGATGTTATAGGAATTTTCTTTACTCTATATTTTCTGAAATATATTGTCAAATATGAGGTACATAATTTTATATATTTAACAGTGGTCACCATTAGTACAAGTATTGCAGTTGTTTATTATAGTAACTATTTCTAGAGTTTTTGATTATAGTCCCAAAATTGGTAGTAATGCATAAGAGTTTATCATTTATCCTAATAGATTTTGATACTCTTTAAAAGAAGGTACTGGAGGGAGGTCAAGATGGCTGATGGGTACAAGCCTCTGACAGAAGCTCCCATCCAGAGGAAAGGATAAGGTCCAGAAAACACCCTACAAAGTTGAAGACTGGGAGCCCAGCTGAAAGAGAAGAGTGATGCTGGCAGGACACCTCTGCTGAGGCAGGCGGCGACTCCTAGAAGGCAATCTACAGGTACATAATATACCCCAAAGGAAAAGTGTTCATCCCCTCCCCCAAGAAAGGTGTGCTTTTCCTTTGTTTCGTCTTCAACCACTCCTCTGAGTCTCCTACAGGCGATCGATAAACTGAGGACCTATTCTCTCACTCCATGAATGAGAGCTGCTGACAGGGAAGTCTACTACCCTGGAGGGACCCTGCTGAGACTCAAAACACCCTCTCCCAGGCAAAAAAGTAGAACTGGCCTTTGCACTGCCATTTTGAGTTTCCAGTCCACCCTCCCTCCCCTTGCCTGCAGAGACAGTGGGAGGAGACCCAAGAGCAACACCCCCCCACCCTTGCAGGACCAAGCCCCTGTCCCTGTCCTGCACTGGGAGAACTGCTTGATCCATGCTTCCTCTGTGGGGACTGATCTTGCCAGTAAGCATATTCTGCATCCAGCTGTATCCCCGGCTGCTGTCCCTGCTTCCCAGGGCCTTGGTGACGTGACCACGACTGACTGCTGCAGGGGCTACTGCATTGCTCTGCCCACAGTCCCCACTTCCCAGGGTCTTAGCAAAGCGCGCCCAGGAAGACAACCAGAAGAAGCCACTGGCAGAACGGTTATAGGGATGGTCTTCAAATGGTGCAAATTCAGCATGGGGTGGAATCAGTGGAAGAACTCTGGTAACCAGAACAACTAGAGTAGATCAACTCCCCCCCCCCCCCAGAAGGATGGGACAGATACAACTGAAAATCCTTTCCATAAACAGATGTCTGAGATGTCAGAAATTGAGTTTAGAATCTGGATAGTGAATAAGATCAACAGGATGGAGGAAAGAAGGGAACTAGAATTTCAAATTATTCAAAAGCTGTCCCAGGAATTCAATGATTGCAAAGATAAAATGATCAAAGATTATGATACACTGAAGCAAGAGGTTGCAGCCCTTAAAAATCTGAAGAGTATGGTTGAATCCCTCATTCAGAGAATGTACCAGGCAGAAGATAGGCTCTCTGACACTGAAGACAAAGATTTTAAACATACCCAAGCATCCAAAGATCAAGACAAATGGAGAGCAAAAACAGATCACTCACTCAGAGAGCTCTTGGATAATTCGAAGAAAACTAATATTTGCCTCATATTCGCCTTCGTTGCCTGAAGGTGACGAAATTGCTTCACACAACACAGAGGCTCTCCTTCATGAAATTATGAAAGAGAACTTTCCAGACATGCCAAGGGATCCCTAAATTCAGATAGCAGACAGCTTCAAAACCCCAGCTCAACTCAACCGTAACAAGATGTCCCCCAGTCATATCATAATCAACTTCACTAAAATTAACATGAAAGAGAAAATCCTGAAAGCAGCTAGATGCAAAAAACCTTAACTTAAAGGGGGAAGAATATTAGAATGACTGCAGATCTGTTTAAACCTTTCAGGCTAGAAAAGGGTGGTCATCGACCTTCAACCTCCTAAAACAAAACAACTTTCAATCCAGAATCCTGTATCCAGCTAAACTGAGTTCCATCTGTGATGGAGAAATTAAATTCTTTAACGACATTCACACATTGAAGAAATTTGCCATAACTAAAGCAACCCTCCAGGATATTCTCAGACCTATCCTCCATAATGACCAGTGCAATCCTCCACCACATAAATAAACTCACCCAGAAAATTTTGATCAAATTCCAATCTCCACACTGACAAAAAGATCAAAGATGTCCACTAGACCTTCAAAAAACTTGATACTCAAAAGTATACTAGGCTTAATACTCTCAATCAATGTGAATGGCTTAAATTGCCCTCTAAAGAGGCACAGGTTGGCTGACTAGATACAAAAATTCAGGCCAGATATCTGCTGCATTCAAGAAACTCACCTTACTTTGAAAGACAAGCATAGACTCAGGGTGAGGGATGGTCATCTATATTCCAGGCTAATGGAAAGCAGAAAAAAGCAGGTTTGCAATTTTATTTGCAGATACAAGAGGCTTTAAACCAACAAAAGTGTACAAGGACAAGGATGGTTAATTTATATTTTTTAGGGGTAATACTCAACATGATGAGATTTCAATTATCAGTATTTATGCAACTAACCAGAATGCACCTCAATTTATAAGACATTCTAACAGACATGAGCAACCTGATTACTTCAAGCTCCATCATAGTTGAAGATTTTAATATCCCCTTGGCAGTGCTAGATAGATCCTCCAACAAGAAGCTTAGCAAAGAAATTTTGGATTTAAACCTAACCATACAGCATTTGGATTTAACGGACATCTATAGAACATTTCACCCTAATAAAACTGAGTACACATTTTACTCATCAGCCCATGGAACATACTCCTAAATAGAACACATCTTAGCTCACAAGTCTAACCTCAGCAAATTTAAAAGAATAGAAGTTATCCCTTGCATCTTCTCAGACTACCACGGAATAAAAGTTGAACTCAGCAACAACAGGAATCTGCAGATCAAAACAAAAATGTGGAAGCTAAATAACCTTATGTTCAATGATAGTTGGGTCAGAGATGATATCAAGAAGGAAATTACCGAATTCTTGGGACTAAACAACAATGAGAGACAAGTTATCAGAACCTCTGGGATACCGCAAAGGCAGTCCTAAGAGGGAAATTTATTACACTGAAAACCTTCTTCAAGAAAACGGAAAGAGAAGAAATTAACAACTTAATGGGACACCTCAAGCAACTGGAAAAGGAAGAATACTCCAATCTGAAACCCAGCAGAAGAAAAGAAATAACCAAAATTAGAGCAGAATTAAATGAAATTGAAAACAAAAGGATTATACAACAGATTAACAAATCAAAAAGTTTGTTTTTTGAAAAGGTCAATAAAATAGATAAGCCATTGACCAACCTAACCAAGAAAAAGAGAGTTAAATCTCTAATTTCATCAATTAGAAATGATAAAGATGAAATTATAACAGACCCTTCAGAAATTCAAGAAATCCTCCATGAATACTACAAGAAAATTTATTCTCAGAAATTTGAGGAAGGAAATTGACCAATACTTGGAAGCATGTCACCTTCCAAGACTTAGTCAGAACCAAGTGGAAATGTT
>CAUYQV010039513.1:0-10251 GCA_963574575.1 Galagoides demidoff | reverse complement strand
TATGAAAGCTATAAATTAGTTTCATAATAGGGCTGTGTACATTGGATACTTTTTCTTCCATTCTTGAGATACTTTGCTAAGAAGAACATTTTCCAGCTCCATCCATATAAACATGAAGGAGGTCAAGTCTTCATCTTTCTTTAGGGCTGCATAATATTCCATGGTGTACATATACCACAATTTATTGATCCATTCATGGGTCGATGGGCACTTAGGTTTCTTCCATGACCTAGCAATTATGAACTGGGCTGCAATAAACATTCTGATACAGATATCTTTGTTGTAATGTGATTTTTGGTTTTCTGGATATATACCTAAATAAAGGAATTGCAGGATCAAATGGTAGGTCTATTTTTAGTTCTCTTAAGTGTTCTCCAGACGTCTTTCCAAAAGGAACGTCTTAGTTTGCATTCCCACCAGCAGTGTAGAAGTACTCCCTTTTCTCCACATCCATGCCAACATCTCTGGTTTTGGGATTTTATGTTATGGGCTAATCTTACTGGAGTTAGGTGATACCTCAAAGTAGTTTTGATTTGCATTTCTCTTATGATTAAGCATGGTGACCATTTTTTCAGATATCTGTAGGCTATGCGCCTATCTTCTTTAGAGAAATTTCTTTTCAAGTCCCTTGCCCACCCTGAGATGGGATCACTTGTTGTTTGAGTTCTCTATGGATTCTGGTTATTAAACCTTTGTTGGAGACATAACCTGCAAATATCTTCTCCCATTCTGAGGGCTGTCTACTTGCTTTCCTTACTGTGTTCTTGGCTGTGCAGAAGCTTTTTAGTTTGATCAGGTCCCAACAGTGTATTTTTGATGTTGCTTCAATTGCCCGAGGGGTCCTCCTCCTAAAATTTCGCCCAGGCCGATTTCTTCAAGTGTTTTCCCTACACTTTCTTCCAGTATTTTTTATAGTTTCATGTCTTAAGTTTAAATCTTTAATCCAGTGATTAAAGATCTTAGTTAATGGTGAAAGGTGTGGGTCCAGTTTCAGTCTTCTACAGGTCGCCAGCCAATTCGCCTAGCACCATTTGTTAAATAGGGAATCTTTTCCCCACGCAGTGTTTTTAATTGGCTTGTCAAAGATCAGGTAACAGTAGGTAGCTGGATTCATCTGTTGGCTCTCTATTCTGTTCCATACATCTACCTCTCTGTTTTTGTGCCAGTACCATGCTGTTTTGGATACCACACTATCCATTTGGTATACCAAATGGATGCCACACTATCCATTTATAGTATACCAAATGGATATACCAAATGGATACCACACTATCCATTTATAGTATACTCTGAGGTCTGGTAGTGTGATTCCTCTTGCTTTGTTTATATTTCTGAGTAATGTCTTGGCTATTCCAGGTTTTTTCTAATTCCATATAAAATGAAGTATTATTTTTTCAAGATCTTTAAAGTATGACAGTGGAGCTTTAATAGGAATTGCGTTAAAATTATATATTGCTTTGGGTAGTATGAACATTTTAACAATATTGATTCTTCCCAGCCATGAGCATGGTATGTTTTCCCATTTGTTAACATTTTCAGCTGTTGCTTTTCTTAGAGTTGTATAGTTCTCTTTATAGAGATCTTTCACGTCCTTTGTTAGGTAAACTCCCAAATATTTCACCTTCTTTGGCACTACTGTGAACGGAATAGAGTCCTTGACTGTTTTTTCAGCTTGGCTGCTATTGGTATATATAAAGGCTACAGATTATGATTGTTGATTTTGTAACCTGAGACACTGCTGTATTCCTTGATCACTTCTAAGAGTTTTGTAGTAGAATCCTGGTGTTTTCCAGATATACAGTCATATCATCTGCGAAGAGTGAAAGTTTAATCTCTTCTGACCCTATATAGATACCCTTGATCACCTTTTTTTCCCTAATTGCAATGGCTAAAACTTCCATTGCCATGTTAAAGAGCAACGGAGACAATGGGCAACCTTGCCTAGTTCCTGATCTGAGTGGAAATGATTTCAATTTAACTCCATTCAAAAAAATAATTGGCTGTAGGTTCACTGTAGATGGCCTCTATCAGTTTAAGAAATGTCCCTTCTATACCAATTTTCCAAAGTGTTCTGATCATAAAGGTATGCTGGATATTATCAAAAGCCTTCTCTGCATCAATTGCGAGAATTGTATGGTCTTTGTGTTTTAATTTGTTTATGTGATGAATTATATTTATAGATTTACATATGTTGAACCATCCTTGAGATCCTGGGATAAAACCCACTTGGTCCTGGTGTATAATTTGTTTGATGTGTTGCTGGATTCTGTTGGTTAGGATTTTGCTGAATATTTTCACATCAATATTCATTAGTGATATTGGTCTATAATTTTCTTTTCTTGTTCAGTCTTTTCCTGGTTGTGGGATCAAAGTGATGTTTGCTTCATATAATGTGTTGGGTAGTATTCTGTCTTTTTCTATATTTTGAAAAAGGATGAGTAATATAGGTACTAGTTCCTCTTTAAATGTTTTATAGAATTCTGACGTGAAGCCATCTTGTCCCAGGCTTTTCTTTTTAGGGAGATTTTGTATAGTTGATGCTATTTCAGAACTTGATATAGGTCTGTTCAACATTTCCACTTCATTCTGGCTAAGTCTTGGGAGGTGGCGTGCCTCCAAGTATTGGTCAATTTCCTTCAGATTGTCATATTTCTCAGAATAAAGTTTCTTGTAATATTCATTAAGGATTTTTTTAATTTCTGAGGGGTCTGTTATTTCATTTTTACCATTTCTGATTGATGAGATTAGAGATTTTATTCTTTTTTTCTTGGTTAGGTTGGCCAAAGGTTTATCTATCTTACTGACCTTTTCAAAAAACCAACTTTTTGATTCATTGATCTGTTGTATGATCCTTTTGTTTTCAATTTCATTTAATTCTGCTCTAATTTTGGTTATTTCTTTTCTTCTGCTGGATTTGAGGTTGGAATGTTCTTCCTTTTCCAGTTGCTTGAGATGTCCCATTAAGTTATTAACTTCCTCTCTTTCCGTTCTCTTGAGGAAGGCTTGCAGTGCTATAAATTTCCCTCTTAGGACTACCTTTGTGGTATCCCAGAGGTTTTGGTAACTCATGTCTTCATTATTGTTTTGTTCCAAAAATTTGATAATTTCCTTCTTGTCTCATCTCTGACCCACCTGTCATTCAGCATAAGGTTAGTTAGCTTTCATGTTTTTGTATGAGTCTGCAGATTCCTGTTGTTCCTGAGTTCAGCTTTTATTCCATGATGGTCTGAGAAGATGCAAGGAATAATTTCTATACTTTTAAACTTACTGAGGTTAGACTTGTGACCTAAGATATGGTCTATTTTGGATTATGTTCTGTGAGTTGATGAGAAAAATGTGTATTCAATTTTGTTAGGATGGCTCAAAAGGATAGGGCGCTGGCCCCATATGCCAGAGGTGGTGGGTTCAAACCCAACACTGGCCAAATAAATAAATAAATATTTAAGAAAAAAAAAAGGCTCAAAAGGATGAAATGTTCTGTACATGTCCGTTAAATCCAAATGCTGAATGGTTAAGTTATATCTAAAGTTTCTTTGCTAAGTTTCTTATTGGAGGATCTATCCAACATCTATCCAATGCCAAAGGAATATTGAAATTTCCAACTACGATGGAGCTGGGAGAAATCAAGTTACTCATGCCTATTAGAGTATCTCTTATAAATTGAGGTGCATTCTGGTTGGGTGCATAAATATTGATAATTTAAATCTCATCATATTGAGTATTACCCTTAACAAATAAAAAGTGACCATCCTTATCCTTGCTTACTTTTGTTAGTTTAAAGCCAATTGTATCTGTGAATAGACTTCCAACACCTATTCTTTTCTGCTTTCTGTTTGCCTGGAATATAGATGACCATAACTTCGCCCTGAGTCTATATTTATTTATTTATCTTTTAAGGTAAGATGAGATTCTTATATGCAGCAGATATCTGGCCTGAGTTTTTGTATCCAGTTAGCCAAGCTGTGCCTCTTTAGAGGACCATATAAGCCATTCACATTGATTGATAATATTGATAAACCTGATAAAATTTGGGGTATTGATCGAGCTTTTCGAAAGTTCAGGGGACATTTTTAATCCTTTTGCCACTGTGGAAGTTGGAATTTGATCAAAATTTTCTGGGTGAATTTACTTTTGTGGTCGGGGATTGCGCTAATCATTATGGAGGATAGGTCTGAGAATATCCTGGAGGGCTGGTTTAGTTATGGCAAATTTCTTCAACATGTGTATGTCATTAAAGTATTTAATTTCTCCATCATAAATGAAACTCAGTTTAGCTGGATACAGGATCCTGATTGAAAGGTATTTTGTTTTAGGAGATTAAAAGTCAATGACCACCCTCTTCTAGCCTGAAAGATTTCAGCAGAGAGATCTGCAGTCATTCTTATATTCTTCCCCTTGTAGGTTATGGTTTTTTTACATCTAGCTGCTTTCAAAATTTTCTCTTTCATATCAACTTTAGTGAAGTTAATTATAATGTGCCTGGGGGATGTCTTATTCGGGTTGAGTCATGCTGGGGTTCTGAAACTGTCTGCTATCTTAATTTCAGAATCTCTTGGCATGTCTGGAAAGTTCTCTTTTATAATTTCATGAAGAAGGAAGAGCCTCTGTGTTTTGTGAAGCAACTTTGTCACCTTCAGGGATTCCTATAAGGCGAATATTAGTTTTCTTCGAATTATCCCAGAGCTCTCTGAGAGAGAGATCCGTTTTTGCTTTCCATTTCTCTTCATCTTTGAGCCCTTGGGGTAGTTCAAAAGCTTTGTCTTCAGTGTCAGAGATCCTTTCTTCTGCCTGTTCCATTCTGTTACCGAAGGATTCTACTGTATTTTTCAGATCTTTGAGGGCTGCAAACTCTTGCCTCAATGTTTCAAAATCTTTGGTCATTTTATCTTTGAAATTGTTGAATTCTTGAGACATCTTCTGAATAATTTCTAGAAATTCTAATTCCTTCCTTTCTTCCAGTCTGTTAATCTTATTTGCTATCTAAATTCTGAACTCCATTTCTGACATCTTAGCCATCTGTTTATGGATGGGATCTTGAATTGCATCTGCCCCATCCTTCCTTGGGGGAGTTGATCTACTCTGGTTATTCAAGTTACCAGAGTTTTTCCGCTGATTCCACCCCATGTTGAATTTATATGTTTGGCATGTGTACTAGAACCATTCAGTCGGTGGCTTCCTCTGGTTGCCCAGAGAGGCAGAGTGTGTCTGTCTGCAAGAGCCTCAGGGGTGTGAACCTTGTTGTTCCTGCTGCTGTGGCTGCTGCTCTTCACCTCGGTACCACTGTTCTAGTTTGTTTCCCTCTCAACTGACCGTCCTCTCACATAGTTCTTGGGCTGCCAGCAAGGGATGCCAGGAGCGCAGGGCTCTGGCAGTTCTGGGACTGCCCAGCACCAGTACCTGGAGTGGGGAACTCCTCCGCCACCCCCACTGGATGTGCGCGGCTCTAGCAAGCAGTTAGATGCTCCAGGCCCACCCAGAGCGGGGGACTCCTCTGCCGTCACCCATGGGAGGTGCGCAGCCCTAGCAAGCAGTTCTGGGGCCTCCCGCGCAGGTGCCTAGAATGGGGAAGTCCTCCGCCCCTGCCTGCACAATGTGTAGGTCTATCAGGTTTCCGACTACAGGATTAGGACTGGGCGCTTGGTCTCGCAGGGGTGGAGGACACTGCTTTTAGGCCCCTCTCAAGGCCCCCCACACTGTCTCTGTAGGCAAGGGGAGAAGGGTGGACTGGAAATTCAAAATGGCAGGGAAAACGTTTGTTCGGTTTTTCTGCCAAGCAAGAAAGTTTTCAGAATCTCAGGGTCCCTTTAATGGAGTAGACCCCCCCCCCCTTGCTGTAGCTCTCACACGTGGGGTGAGATAATATATCCTTAGTTCACTGCTCGCCTGTAGAAAACTTACAGGAGCACAAGAAGAGAAAGCAAAGAGAAAAACACAGCTTTCTTGGGGGCGGGGTTGGACACTTTTCCTTTGCTTTCTTGGAGTCGCAACTTGCCTCAGCAGAGGTGTCCTGCAGATATCACTCTTCTCTCTCAGCTGGGCTTTCAATCTTCAACTTTATTGGGTATTTTCCAGACATTATCCTTCCCTCTGGAAAGGAGCTTCTTTTGGAGGCTGGTGCCTGTTGGCCATCTTGTCCTTCCCCCTGCTGTATTATTTTTCTTTAATACATTAACCCAAAAAAACAAATAAACAAACAAAAAAAATACATTAACCCTAGTGTGTTGCTGATTATAAAGTGAAATATAACCTGCCATACTGTAATAAATAACGACCTAAAAATAAACTCAGGCATTTTATGCTTACTTGTGTCATGCTAATTGCACATTTCCTGATAATTTGGATGAATTTAAATAAGATTTATGGCATTAAGAAAGACAAAAATTCTAAAACTTTAGTTTCTGAAATTTCTTAAGTATGATTCAGCTGATTGCTAATTCTCTTTTCCTATTGCAGGTTTCTCAACAGTGATGTCACAAGATTGAGCACGTTGATCACAGTAAGACCAAAATTGTAGTTGAATTTTAAGGATGTTTTATTTTCTCTGAGAATGAGAATTGAATTAGAAAATACTTGTAATTTAAAACTATTATTATTTCTTTAACCAGTAGTTGAGTGTTCACATTTTCAGTGAATCATTTCTCATACTTCTAGTTATTTAAGTACTTTTAAAGTATTACTTCAAAGGATTTAAAGAACATTTAAAATGAAAATTACTTGTAATTCATAACTGACATTATAGGCTGAATTATACTAATATATTTCAGTGTGAATCATACTCTGAACATCATCATTTTTTAGTTTTTGTTTTTATTAAAAATGGCAAAATATTTAAGGGTTACATTAGGAAAAATAAAATAAAATTACTTGAGACTATAACAAATTATTAAGGAAAGATTATGAAAACATATCCTTGATAGAATTCTTAGGCATCTTGCTTCAATTCTTTATTGATACTTAGATGATTTATAGAGTCTTCCAAATATGGAGACTTGTTTGAAAAAGGATAGTTCTCTTAAGTAAGTGATGTTTTTCTTTCTTTTTTTCTTTTTTTGAGACAGAGTCTTACTATGTCACCTTTGGTAGTATGCTGTGATGTTGAGGTTGTGGCTCACAGCAACCTCAAACTCTTGGGCTTAAGCAATTCTCTTACCTCAGCTTCCCAAGTAGCTGGGACTACAGGCATCCACCACAACGCCCGAGTATTTTTCGTTGCAGTTGTCATTGTTGTTTAGCTGGCCCAGGGGCCCGTTTCTAACCCACTAGCCTCAGTTTATGTGACCACTGTGCTGCAGGCACCAAGCTGATGTTTTTCATTTTTAGTTTTATTTAAAGTATTAATTTCTATTATTTTTAAGGAAATACGTTGCCTAAAGAAAAACTTTGTACTAGCCTTTTTCTCTGTTATTATAAAATTCTAAATAGTAAGATCTGAATTATAGTCATGAGATTTGTAGTATTTATGAAAAAATCTTCTTAAACACATAAATTTATTTTGAGTAATTTATTTACTCTTTGAACCTACCTTAACCCTGTTTTAATTGTTCATTAAGTATATGCTCAATCATTATCAGAAATGTAAATCCTGAAAGAGATTACTTTTGTATTTATGTTTACATATATATTTTTTAAAACTAGTAGCAAGAGAGAATTTTCACTGTATTTTTAAAGGCTTTGTCATCACCATTTAGACTACTGATGTTTATGGCATATTCATTTTCATTCTCCTAAGAGGACATTTTAGCTTTCTCTGATTTGTAGCTCTTTGCTTGTTTGTTTTTTCTGAATCAGAATTTTATGTCCTAAATGAATATTTTATAACAAATATTAACAAATTTCAGCAGTAACCTTTCTGTGTTTAGCATCTAGTACTTTACAGTTTAGGAAGTTAAAAGAAGCTTTGGATGTAAAAGTTTGTTTTTATTTTTTAAATTTAAAAGTGCTGACTCCCACAGCCTATTTTTAGGGTAATATTAAGTGCATATTTAATTGTAACTGATTTAATCCAAGAATTTCAAGAAGATAGGTGATATTCAATATTATCAGATGTTAAATAAGTTAAAGACTAAGAAGTGTTCATTTGGGAGGTTCATAAGTGACTGATATTAGAAATTCTTACTTTGTCAGTAAGACAGGGCTTACTATGAGGCATTGCTTCTGAGGCTTTCTTCAGCCCCTTGAGTTAATAAGAAGTGAGAGTAGATTTCAATGTTAATTCACGTTGAGGATGCTGGTAAAAGAATAGTTCGAGTACATATTGACCAAGGGGCTGGAACAATGTGAGGCCAGGAAAGGCTGATTTACTCACAGAAAGTAGAGAGATAAAGGGATTTGTCAGATATATAAGCTAGTGTAATAATATGACAAAGTAAGAGCTAAGAGTAGAATGTGTGGTTAGAGAGGGAGATTATATTATGTATAGTTTCAGAGGTGAAGCATAGCAAGTACTTACATATTATGTAATATATACTTTTTATTTTTTTCTCAAAAATATTTGGAAACCAGGAGGATTTCTATTTTTTCCCATTTTTTCATAATCACAGAAATGTTAAAACCTTTTAACTGATCTCTTCTTCTTGGCCATTATTATTTTTTCCCCTAAAACTTGAACTTGATCCCCAGTTTAATTTGATTAAAGCACTATTCTTTTTTTTTTTTTTTTTTTTTTTTTTTTATAGACAGAGTCTCACCTTATCACCTTTGGTAAAGTGCTGTGGCGTCACAGCTCATAGTAACCTTCAGCTCTTGGGCTTAGGCGATTCTCTTGCCTCAGCCTCCCAAGTAGCTGGGACTACAGGTGCCCACCACAATGCCTGGCTATTTTTTTTATTGCAGTTTGGTCAGGACCAGGTTCCAAATTGCTGCTCAGTATATGAGGCCGGCGTCCTACTCACTGAGCCACAGGCACCACCCAATTAAAGCACTGTTCTTTCTTTTTATTTTTATGCTTGAAGATGTTTGGTGGCTTCCCTTTTCATTTTATGTCAAATCCAGACTTCCATTTAGTTTTAGATCAAATCCAGATTTTCTAACTTATATTCAACATCTCTCCTCAGTTTGACTTAAACATACTTCCTATTTATTAGTAATAAGACCCCTACACTCTACTCAGAGTAGACTGTAACTCTCACCTTGAACGTACATTTTGATTCCAGACTTACATTCATGTCATTCCTCTTACTTAGAATTTTCTTTTTCCTATTCATACTTTTAAAAAATTTCTTCCAGGGCAGTGCCTGTGGCTCAAAGGAGTAGGACGCCGGCCCCATATGCCAGAGGTGGTGGGTTCAACCCAACCCCAGCCAAAAACTGCAAAAAAAAAAAAAAGTTTCTTCTAATGAAATCAGTTCTCTGGGGTTTTTGTTTGTTTGTTTTTTTGAGACAAAGTCTCACTGTGTCACCCTCCATAGAGTGCTATAACATCACAGCTCACAGTAATCTCAAATTCAGGCTCAAGTGATTCTCTTGCCTCAGCTCCCAAGTGGCTAAGACTATAGGTGCCCCCACAATGCCTGGCTTTTTTTTTTGTTGCAATTTTTTAGCTGGTCTGGGCTGGGTTTGACCCCCCCACCCTCAGTGTATATGGCTGGCACCATAAGCACTATGCTATGGGCACCAAGCCCATCTCCTCTGTATTATTGTATTCACGTATAATCATCTCTCTGAGGCCTTCTCTAATCATCCTAATTGAAAGTGATTCTCTTTCCCTTAATTTTGTAATGCTTAATTTTTATTACTTCCATAATTTGATAACATGTATTCTTGCATTGGGGGTATTTATTTTAATATATATCTCCTTACTGTACTCAGGAAATATTTGTTGGTAATCATAAATACCCCAGAAAGTGCTAATTTAGTATCTTTATTTTTCTTATATCAAAATTGAAAGAGAGGCATTAATACATGAATATTCATAATTGAACAATAGGAAACAGAGTTGACAGGATAGAACAGGTTTTAGAACCCAAAGAGTTCAAGTACTGATGTCATTCTGAATGAGTTATGTGACTGTCAATAAGTCAGCTCCTTTGTGTCCCAGTATCTTCAGCCATACAGTGAAACATTAGCTGAATTTGAAAGGATTATCATGAGATTTAAATACAATGTTTTTTGTTTTTTGTTTTTTTGAGACGGAGCCTCAAGCTATCCCCCTGGGTAGAGTGCCATGGCATCACAGCTCATAGCAACCTCCAACTCCTGGGCTCAAGCGAGTCTCCTGCCTCAGCCTCCCAAGTAGCTGGGACCACAGGCGCC
>CAUYQV010039508.1:0-11487 GCA_963574575.1 Galagoides demidoff | reverse complement strand
AATGGGTGGAGGGAGGGGGATTGGAGGGATCACTTCTGAGGTTTATCTTACAAGGGTACAAGTGAATCTTTCTAAGAGCAGAATGTGAACGTTTTAAAATAATAACTAAGAAAATGACACAAAGGCTATGTTAACCAGTTTGATGGAAGTGTTTCGGATTGTGTGTGAAAACCCCACACTGTACCCCAGAAGTGCATTAATGTACATAGTTAACATTCAATTAAAAAATATATATATTTAAAAATTAAAAAAAAAAATAGAAAAAAAAAGCCAGTTGATACAGTTAAACAAATCTAGAATTCTCATTGCAACCCACCCATTGATTAGCTGTGCAAACTTGGGCAAGTTGCTTCTCTAGCCCTTGATTTCACGGTCTAGCAATCCTTCTAACAGTCTATGGTGGTATTTTCTAATTCCATAGGGTTGCCTGAGTTTTACATATGCCGAAAAATGATTGCAAGTAAGAAGTATCCCCAGGGGCTTAAATAAGAAGCCTGTATATAAACTTTCCTTCCAGGACATATATTATCTCCAGAAGAAATAGAGATAGAAATTTATACATTATAGACTATGGTGAGTAGTTTGTAATGTGTAACTTATAAAGAGATATTGAAAGTTACATATTACAGACCGTAATGAATCAGTGTTTATAGTAGGCCTAAGGAATGTCACGATATGACCTTGACTCTTTCCACAATATCATTCTAGGCATCTAACACCATATTTACCTGTTAATTGGTAATTAACCTACATTTTAGTGATAAGTTTATAATTCTTAATTGGACATTGAAGCTGATTAAAATCATTTATTTTTAAATGTCAAGTAACAGACCTATAAAAATTATTCAGTTAAAATAGAAACACATTTTTTTAAAAAAGCCCATTCTTTTGAGCAACTTTTCCCATGATGTCTATTCATAGTACATTTTTTAGTAAATTGAAATCCCATGTACTTTTTGTATGTACTATCGTCCCCTTAATTTAATCCAGAAACTATATCTTAAGTGGTTCTTTTAGACAGAGAGTGATGGTAAATATTGTGGTAAATCAGTTTCCTTCTAACTTATACTCATGCAAAAAAAAAAAAAGAAAGAAAGAAAGAAAGCAAACTCTCAGTACCAATTCACTAAAGCAATCTTTTTATTTTTGGTCTATCTGTGCGTAAGTGATGTATCATTCCACAGATCCAGACAACAAAGCACTCTGCTGTCATTGTTGATCAAAAGAAATAATTTAGTTGACATCCAAATCATTGAAGAATTAGCTGGCCCCTGCTTAGAGTTAACACCTCTGTTCCACACTCCCTTGATGTCAAATCCCAAAGACCCTACCGGGAGAAATGGTGTGACATGTGAAAGTGGATGAAAGAAAACTTCTTTTGAGGTTATCGGGGAGATGTTGTAATTTCAGATGCTAAAAAATATTATTTTAAGATTAAATGATGGATTGGAATATTGGGTGTCAGCACTGCTACGGGCAATAGTTTTGTATTAATATAATACGATGTTCCAAATAACATCTCTGTAGATATATTCTTTTGATCTGAGCAGTATGCTATGAGATGTGCCAAACAGTTATAAAATATTTACCTGACTGTAGAAGGTATATTTTTTCCCTCAGAAAACGTTGACCTCACATATTCCCATTTCTGTGAATGCTGCCTAAGGTTGTCACACCAACCATCGCTGCTGAATGGGAACAGTGTGACAGCTACAACAGGTCATCCCACCTTAGCGGTGGTCCTCAGGGCTACCCCCATGCAGTAGAGGTTTCCTCGGACATATACTTTTTCAGGCAGATCTTTTGAAACTAATAATGGTGATAAGTTATCTCTGTTTTCTTCTTTTCCATTCTCATTGGAAGTCTTCAACTGTATTTTATTTTCCTATGGTTTTTTAAACTATCAGCTGCCTTGTTACGTAAAATTCTAATAAACTATGTCAAAAAATCTTTAATTCATTTGTTTTACCATAAGTTTGATTTTTTTTTTCCTCTGAATCAACTTTCTGCAATAGCTGAGTTGATGTTGTACAGACCAGGAGTCATAAACTAGTACCTTTGGCCCAAGTGTATCCCACAGATGGGTTCTTTTTCGTTGAACAGTATTATAAAGAAATAAATTAGGTACCAGCATTTTTAAAAATGAGAGAAATTTCACACAAAATGTCTTGACTGCTGGTTTTTCTCCAGTGTGCCCCAATCTTATTCCAAAGCTTAAATCAAGCTCATTTTACTCATTTCTATTGCAACCTGGTCTCTGTAGGCTTTTGAGATTTGAACCTTCAATCTAGACAGAGCTATTATCTCGGATATGAACAGTTTGGACAAAGTATCAACTTAACATTTTATAAAAATTTATATATTGAGTTCAGTCATTGTCTGAGCATCTTTGAGATATAATGCTTGCCCTTTCTGTGTGTTCATACCCTACCTATCTATGAAGGCTTTTCGAAGTGAATTTCTTCCGTTAACCGCTTCCTAATCCTAACCCTAATAAACACTAATACAGAAATTTGGGTAAGGTCTAAAATATAGAACCTCATAAGGCAGAGTGTACCCTCTGAGTACTTATAGTTCAGCAAGAATGGCAGCCATCTGAAAGAATAATTGCAATAACATATTATTAGCACAATTTTAATAATACTCATCAATTGCTGAATATTCTAAGTGCTAGATATAATAACTTTGTGCTTGTCTGTATTCAATATCTTTATTTTCTCACTTCTCCTTTTCCCTTCTAACCACTCTGATCACTCCAAATTCTATACTGCCCTACTGAAACAGCTATATCTAAGGCCATCAACTTTATCCATCTTCCTCAGTTCAGTGGTCAGAATGCATGACCGAGGCAAGTTATGAATATTCTTTTCCACAGCTTCCTCATTTGTAAAATGGTGACCATAACAGTACCTACCATGGGTAAGTACTGTGAGCAGTAAGTGGGGTGATCTATGTAAACCCTTAAACTAATGTTTGACAGATAGTAAGGGTACAGCAGATGTTAGTTGCTATTATTACTACTGCACTACTACAGTTACTACTCATATTTGCAGCAGTGTTTGACATAACTGGGCATTTCCTCTGTCTTGAAAAACTGTCATCTCTTGGTTGGCCTCTCTTGATGTCATCCTCCCCTGGTTTCCCCGTAATGTGACTGGTCTTATTTTCCTTTGCTGGCTTTTTCTCTCAACAGACCTGCAAATGACTGTTCCAGGACTTGGTAGGAGGTACCCTTCTTTTTTCTACCCATTCTCTCCCCATGGATTTAGCTGCCATTTATGCTCTCATGACTATCAAATTTATGTCTCCATCTTTGAATTTCCCTCAGCCCAGGTTTGCCCATCCAAGGGTCTTCTTAGTGTATTAATCAGGCATCTCCACCTGGAAGTCCTGCTTCCCTTCACACATCTGCTCCTCCTGTTCAGCTCTTTGTCCAGAGGATCCATTTTACAGCAAGTAGCAGAATTGTTCTTTAAGTTCCACATTGCTCAATGAATCTATATTGGTTGACGGGTCACTTAGAGCACCATCTAGTTTGCTGTCACCCATGCTGGTGTGTGACAGCCACTTACTCTCACTGCAGACTTGGACAGACAGAGCTCAACAGCAGTCACTGTTCCCAGCAACTCACAGGCTGGAATTCTAGATGATCAAGAAAGATGATGATCACCAAAGATTTTTCATCACCAAGGGCTCCAGCTAGGGGTTCTACTTTGCCCTGAGAGCTAGTGGATCCTAAAGCTGTATCTTCACATGTATTTGTATATTATGAAACCAGCCAGTGGAGAGAGTGAGAAATTCAGACTACAAACCAGTTGTTTTGTCCATGTTCGTTAAATCAATGAGTTGATTTTGTTTTATTTTCTGGATTCCTTCATGGATTAGCACTTTGTAAATACAATCCAGGAAAAGATAAACCTACTTTCAGTGTTTCAAATGTCACCCTATACGGAAGGTCCTGACCTGCTCTGAATGGCACTCCATCCCTCCATGCCCACTCAGGAGAGGACAGGGGAAAAATACAACCTAAAACCTGCTTTATTTTTCTTCGAATGTATATTTATTTGTTGAGTTGTTCTGGCGGTTGTTAGTGTTATCATCTGTCCTCCCTCTTCAAGGATATCAGCTTTGCAAGAAGAACAACTTCATATTTTGTGCTCCTGTTGTATTCCCAGCTCCTACAGCTTCGGCTAGTATAGTATTAAGCATCCAAAATGGTTTGAAATATATAAATGACTGAGTAGCAGCACTATGTAAAGGGCATGAAAATGTATATTGAAGGGTGCTCTCAGGGGACTAAGAACCTAACACCATAGTTATGTGGAAGGATGTAAGGAACTAGAGTTTCCTGGGACTACAGTTTAAAGGGATTTTAGAAATTCCATATCTTACTACCATGGAAAGGGTTAGCTTATATAAAGATAATTTTTCATATAAGTAGGATAAGCTGTATGCACATACCATCTATGAAATTCTGTTATAAAGAAAACATATTATAGGGCAGTGCCTGTGGCTCAAAGGAGTAAGGTGCTGGCCCCACATACCGGTAGTGGTATATGGGGCCAGCAAACCCCACAAACCCAGCCCCAGCCAAAAACTGAAAAAAAAAAAAAGAAAATATATTATAAAACTAATGTACCCTAAATCTATCTTTGAGTTGTAGGAAAAGATGATTTACCTACATTAAGAATAAAAAATTCAGGCTGGGTATGGTGGCTCACTCCTATAATCACAGAACTTTGGAAAGCCAAAGTAGGAGTATCACTTGAGGCCAAGAGTTTGAGACAAGCTAGGACAAAAGTGAGACCCCATTTCTATAAAAAAAAAAAAATATATATATATATATATATAAAATGCAAGTGACATGGTATATGCCTATATTCCCAGATTAGCTACTCTGAAGGCTGAGGCAGGAAAATTGCTACGCCCATGAGTTCGGTGCTAAAGTGAGCTATAATGAAGACACTATGCTCCAGCAGCCTCGGCAACAGAGTCAACAATAACAACAACAACAACAACAAAAAGAATGAGAAACTCAAAACCTGTCTTTCACTATTTGTTGGTGACTAAAATGCAGGGTGGCCATGACATTCATGTGCAGTTGCACCCAAACTCTATGACCACCCTGTATTTTTTGGATATTGTCTCTTTTTGTCTCTGCTGCCACTGATCACAGTGTAAGTGGCAAGTAATGCATCCTGCGATTGGGTCAAAGTCCATGACAGCCAGGGTTTACAACATCCCCCATCCACTGGCAGGTCTAGTCACAGAAGTGCACTGGCATGATCTGGAATCTCACACCCCCTTCTCAAGTTAAGTGAAAGGAGCAAGAAAAGAAAAAATGTGAAATCCAAGTAGTGCATGAAGAATGCAGATGATCACACTGAAGCTTTGAGGTGCTGACCAGGCCACTGAGGGCAGAAAAACAGAAGAAAAAAGACAAAGATGCCAATTACTTAAGACTCTATCATAAGCTCTAACCCCGGAGTCATCACACTAAACAGGGCCGATCCCCACATATACCTAACTCTTCTGTATTTAAAACATTCTTTCCAAAACTTTTCCCTTTCACAAGGTTCATTCACACCGATCCGTATCTGTTCACAAATGTGTAAGGCCTGGGTAAACTGGCAGTATGATTTGTATAGGTCTGAGAACCTCGGGCACCATATACAGACTGGTCTGTGGGAGCCGTAATACTCCTGATCATTACCTCACTAGTTACTCATGGGTATGGCTCTCTGTGCAAAGTGAACCAGCGGACCGACGAAGTCATTTTGAATTGTGTAGTTACTTCCATCGCTCTTTCATACACTCCGTGAATTTCACCAGTGCAAGAAAGGAGAGAGCAGGGGAGCAAAATGCTACCTAAAGTTAAACAGTAAAGTGAGATGACGGAGCACAGAATAGCCAAGACACCCACTGTTCACAGTTCCGAGGAGGGCGTTTAGAATTATCAGCCATAATTATTTGTATAGTGTTAATTATTGTTTTGATATTGGCAAAACCAGTAAATTATTGAAATGCCTGTTTGGGAGTGAATGGGCCAAAGTCAGAGAGTTGGGTCTAAAGCAAGGAAACCAATAAGAGGTTTCAGATGAGAGAGTGCAAGTTCTTACCAGTAGAAAACAAACAAACAAAAAAGTAAAACCCACCTTATTATCTCATTAAAAAAAAAAAAGACAGGAAGGGCCTGCTTCCTGGAGGACTTGAAAGGAGCACCAGCACTGATTTGACTTTCGTCATTTTCCAGTAAAGAGCCCTGAGAAACCTGTATACCAAGTAGCCCAGGAAAACATCTTTCAAGCTCACCTATTGAATTGATCTTAAAAACACTTTACCAGCTTTTATTCTGACTAATACATTCCTAATAGATTTTCTTTTGCATTTCCAAACAGGACTCTTCCATCTAGACTTTGCCATATTGAGTTTGTTATCTAAGCTTTAACACTCTTCAGAATAAGAGCTATGTTGACTTGAAGTGTTTAATTACACCTGAATATTCCTGGAGAAAGTCTGAATCTTCACTTTCAGAATATTTTTCAATACATTCCCCATTTATTCCGAGTACAGCACTGCAGAGAGTGCAAGGCCAAGAGCTTTCTTTATCTGCTCCGCTCATTATCTTGACAGCAAAACGCCTCTTGAGGCAAGCAAGGGTTTAGGGGCTGAGTTTTGAATTGGACTCAGCCATCCACCGTTGTTCACAAAAGGACCTGCAGAAATGACCACCATAGGCTTTACCACCCTGGCTTTGTTTTTATAGTTCTTTCAGACTTTTGCTAACAATACTTTTAAAAAATTACTATAATGAAACATAATGTTTAAAATTCTTGGCAATAATAAATTCTAAAAAGTCACTAACAGCCTTTTGGAAAAGCAGGGTAATGTAGACAAGATACAACATTTAACTATCAAATTCTGAATGTAGAAATGGGAATGGTGAACATTATCAGAAGAAACAAACGCCAGTACACAGAGGATGAGGCTGGTACACAGAGGATGAGGCTGTCAACACAGCTCACGATGGTTCAATGGTTTTAGAAGCATTTGGCCTTCTTCTATCTACAGCCACTGCCAATAAAAATTTATAATTGGGGTGGTGGTGAGGGCCTTGTAGCTGTTGTGAAATGTCTGTGTGAACTACCACCAGGAGAAGAGCTTCACAAACTGTGAATGAAAATGCAGAAGTGCCGTGTAGGTAAATTGTGTCAGCCTGAAAGCTCTTTTCTAGAAAGTTAACAGTTTTCTGTGCCGTTTCTGAAATCACAGAATGTTGAATTGAAAGGAAACTTAGAGCCTCCCTCTTTTGACCTCTCTTTTTGCAGAAAGGCCCTTGAGGCACAGTGAGAAGAAATGGTCTAGTACAAATTCAACTCCCAGGAGAATTGGGAGAGACCATCATAACCTCAATGAGCATCACCACAGGCCTAGCACAGGTCCAAGAGCCTTCCTAAGGGAAGCAGCAGGTTAGGAGAGAAATGGAAGGGTACCTTGTTTTAGGCTCTTTGGTCTTTTGCGGGTAGGGTCTGTGCTTTCTGCCAAACCACCTTCCATCTTAGTCATGCTGCTGAGAAAGCAGCTGATTCCTGGGGTAAAGGGAGCGAGAGGGAACTATTCTATAGTTACCCTGTGCCCCTCCCTCCTCCTGACCCCCTCGCCAGGCTTCTGCCCTCTCACATTCTCTTTGTTGCTTTCACAGCTGAAACCCTCTTTTTGTGAGTTTCTAGTTGCTGTTTTTTGTTTTGTTTTCCATCCTGGTCGATCTCATGAGACTTGCAGCCACAGCAGTCGAAAATCGGATGTTTCTATTAATAAAAATGCATCCGGTAAACAAACCTGAAGTCATCTATTCACATAAGGTGAGTGAGGACCCCCTCAGCTTTAGGAAAAGAAAATGAAATTTTAAAATGACAAGGAAAGAAAGTAATAGCAGGAGGCTGGTCAGTGATCATCTGTTGGTGAAATGTAACATTTTTCCAACAGTGAAATTTGAAAGCAGGTGGATATTAACGATTTTGGACACTGTAATATTTTGGACATTGACTGAATTTTTAGATCTTAATGTAAAAGTATGTGTTGTTTTTTTTTTTTTCTTGTCTTGAAAAAAATGCTCTTGCTTTGCTATGGAGCCTTCAGAGGTATTCTGAAGCTCTCTTCTCTGGAAATGTTAAGTGTAAGATTCGTTTGGCTTAGTTCCTTAATTTTGTTTGCTTTTCACCCTCAGTTGGCTCATCTCACCTTCCATACTGGAAAGCTGCCTTTATTATCATACATTCTTCTCAAGACACCTGCCAGAAAAGCCAGCTTATGACTGAACCCGCACCTTGTCCTCCACATCAGGGTCCTCTACATCTCAGAAAGTGGCGATGTGCCCCCCCCAGGGTGCCCACACGGCTCACCCAGTGGGGCTAGAAGGAGCCACAAATGCGTGTGGGCACAGATTTTCCTGAAAATCCCACTAGATTTTATACATTTGGGTTTGTTTCCTACTTGGCTTGTATTTCTTCCATCTTACATGAAAGGTTTCTCCCAGCTCTTGGAAACCGAGCTGAGCGTGAACAGGAAAGGGAAGGTGGGGAGGGGAGACGTGCTCAGACAGACGCAGCGGCTGACCCCTGAGGGGGGCCGGCAGCTGCACCGGATGGATTCCTCTCCATCCCGTCCTCGGGCTCCGCTTCTTCATCGTCATTCTAGCAGGAATATACAAATGCAAGAGGAAAAGCAAAGAGTCCTTCCAAAAAATGATGATGTAAGATCCTAATTAAATCCTTTTTCAGAATTTCTTTAAGACTTTAAACCCCTCAAGAGAACTCTAGAAGTGGTCAATGAATTGCGAACCTGCATTTTCTGACCTGGCTTCTCTTTACTTCCCCCCTTGATGTCTTCTCTAGAGGAAATCTTCATTACGACGAGCTTCTGTTCAGACTCCAAATTGAGTTCTTTTCATTCCCTTTTTTAGAAAGTCTCTCCTGCCCTTCTAGTTTCTCCTCTTACAAACTTTTTAATTGTTAGGAACTGTTCAGCTCTAACTCATCCCTGTAGCTAGTCTGTCTCTAAATTTCATGCTCACAGAATCTTTTCTTCCAATCTCAGTATATCCATCCTAGCCCCATGATAACCTTCCCTGGATTACTATAAAACTTATTTAACTTGTCGTCTTCCTATTATGATAGCTCATATTTCCCAATCATTATAAATACATGAAATTGAACTTCTAAAATTCTGCTTTTATTATATTATAGCCTTGCTCAAAAAGTCTCTAATGGATCCCATCTGCACAAAGGATAATGTCCAGGCTCTTCACATCGGCATTTAAGGACTTTATTTATCTGTACCAAACTTGATTTATTATCCCATACAACATAAACCATTACCCTAAACAGAGCCCTCGCTGTCTCATGGATCCCCCCACCTGTGTCCGTTTCATTCTGCTTCTTACTTAGAAGAAATAGCTGTACTTATCTGTAACTAATTTCTACCCATTTCTGAGGATACAAAATAAATCCAATTTACCAGGTGGAATTATTTTACCCATATTTGCCCTACATTGATAATTTTTCTTGTATTTAGAGATAATTATGTATAATTTAACATCAAATTATTTTCTAATGAATTCATTTGTATAGTTGTTAAGTGGATGCTTTTAGTGGCATCTTTTTTAGCCATCAAAGGCCACAGGTGCTCTGTAAATTCCTTCATCTGTATTTTTCCATATATCAACAATCATCCTCTTTTATTTAAACCCTATTTCTTCCCCCCCCATTTAATTTCTTTGCTTCATACTTCTGCTTATCCTCCTTTTGGTCAACCACTAACAGATGTTTTCCAAGGCTTTCAATATGGTTTTCTCCTTTATTATTCCATTTGATCTCTAAGAACATACCTCCTGCCTGAGTCTGCCCCAGTCTGTGCTTCCTCCTGCCTCAGTCAACTGCATTGGCTTTATCTATCCAGGAAAGTCTTGGGTATATGGTCAATTCTTAAACCATACTGGCAATTGTGGAAAATGATACTAGATTTTATAGGCTTTCAATTGATCAAATAGTATAATCTAATACCACGAACATAGGATGTCCAAATGATGTTTGCTGATAGACTCACTGGGCCTTAGTAGAGATTTTTGTTTCTGTCAACACAGCTCTACCGCCCCATCCCATTCAAAGACAATCCCTTACTTCTCTTTCTTTTTTTCATGCTTTATGTTAGTCAATTTTTCAAAGATAAAGCTTGCTATTCTTTCAGTTTCATTGGCTCTAATCCATGAATAACAAATGTATCACAAAATTTATTTCCTCTGTTTTTGTTGAGGCAGAATTCATATAACATGAGGTTAACCATTTTAAAGTGCACAATTCAGGAGGATTGAGCACATCACAGTGTTGGACAGTCATAACTTCTCTCAAGTTTTTTGTCACCTCCAAAAGAAATCCACTATCCATTAAATAGTCTCTCCTCATTTCTCTCCTTTGTCCATCCCCTGATAAACACAAATCTGATTTCTGTCCCTCTGGATTTACAGAGTCTGGATATTTCATACAGATTGAATCATACAATGTGTGACCTTTGTGCTTAGCCTCTTTCAGGTAACCTCAAGTTTTCCAAGCCATCCTTGTCAAACCACATGTCAGACTTTCTTTTCTTTGTATGACTGAATTATATCCCCTTGTAATGGATATGCCATTCTGGAACTGTGGAATTGTTTCATTTTATTGGAGGTTGGGGGCAGGAGTTGCTACAGAGTCTCACTCTGTTGCTGGGGCCAGGGGGCAGTGGCATGATCATAGCTCACTGCCACCTCCAACTCCCGGGCCAGAGTAATCCTCCTACCTCAGCCTCCCAAGGAGCTGGGACTATAGCTGGCCAGCTGGTTTTCACAGCAACTGGCCAATTTTTCTATTTTCCTTATACAGCTGGATCTCACTGTAGCTTGAGCCAGTCTTGAACTCCTGGCCTTAAACAATCTTTCCACCTTGACCTCCCAAAGTGCTAAGATTACAGGTATGAGCCTCCTTGGCAGGCCTGGAATTGTTTTCTGAATTTCATTTTTTGGATTAATTATTGTTTATGTATAGAAATATAATTTATGTGTGTGTGTTGATCTTGTATCTGCAACTTTACCAAATTAGTTTATTAGCTCTGTTTATTATTTGGTTTTTTTGTGTGTGTGTAGATTCTTTAGGAGTCTCTGTAAATCAGACCAGATCTTCAGCAAATAGGTAGTTTTGCTTCTTCTTTTTCTGTCTGGATGTTTTTTATTTCTTTTCTTGTGTAATTGATCTGATTAGAACTTATAATACAGTGTGGAATAAAAGTAATGAATGTGGCTCCGTGCCTGTGGCTCAGTCGGCTAAGGCGCCAGCCACGCACACCTAAGGTGGTGGGTTCGAATCCCCAGCCCGGGCCCGCCAAACAACAATGATGGCTGCAACCAAAAAATGGCCGGGCGTTGTGGCGGGCGCCTGTGGTCCCAGCTACTTGGGAGGC
>CAUYQV010039507.1:0-23796 GCA_963574575.1 Galagoides demidoff | reverse complement strand
TGGACCTGGAGGGAGGGAGTGGATAACTCCTCCCAATATACAGGCTCCACAGCCTCCCCTGCTGCCCAGAGCTTGTTGGTGCCCCCTGCACCCACCTTCTGCACCCCTGGCCTTCCTCGCCTGGCTGCAGCTCCTGCTCAGGGCCTGAGTCTCAGGGAATCAGCTGCTCCAAGGCTAGGGGTTCTTCTCTGTCAGTCCAGCTTGAATGTCAATAAGTATCCCGGATCCTCTCACCCACAGATTCACTGCCACTCTCTATCACACTATCCTATTTTATTTTCTTCACAGAACTTTGTATAATCATCTTAGTTTGCTGCTGACAATTTGCCTTCCTGAAAGCAGGATCCCTCCTGTCCCACCATGGCTGGGTCCCTGCACACAGACCCCTGGGTGGGAGGGCTCGGTACGTTTCTGTGGGACGGTGAGTCACCCTGGCTGGCACTGTTGCAGTGAGCCATCCTCTCTGCTCTCAACACCACTGCTGCTTCATTCTCTCAGATGCTGCCAGCTATCTCCCTAAAACACAAATCTGATCATATTAATTCCCTGCTTAGAAGCTTTTGTATGACTGCCACTGCCTGCAGGATGCACCCCAGATTCTTCAGCACACATGGAAGCCCTTCACGACCTGCTCTGCTTGCCTCATCTGAGCCTCATCTGTACCCCCTAATACATTTGCTCCTCGACTGACCTCGGTCCCCTTCCTTCCTTCAACTCCTGCAAGGAAAGGCCATCTTACCCCACCTGCAGAGCTGGCCCTGCTCTACTTCACCACGGCCCAGGGCAAGGTCAGGTCACCTCCGAAGCTTCACGGGGCTTGGCCACAGCTAACTGCTCTCTCCTGTCTGTTGCAGGGGAGCTTTCCTCGTAGACAGCTGCAGACCTGTCATTACAGTGGGCTTCTTCCATTCAGTATTCCCTGAGCATGTGAGTACTGAGCCCTGGGGATACAGAAGTGACCAAAACAAGGGCCCTACCCACAAAAAGCTTGTTGTCTAGTAAAATGCAATGCTTTAACACTGAAGTACAAAGTAGGGCTACACGTGGCAGCCAGCAGGCGTCTCTGAGGCCTCCCAGGTTCCACAGGGCACCAATGAGGACAGAGCTGATTCTTTCTACCCTGGTGGGGAGAAAGGATTGAAAGAGATCTGTTTGAGTTAAGCTGAGGGTATTGCCTAGGGAGGTGGGGATGCTGCAAGCAAGGGTGGCCTGGGATGTGCCCGGGCTCCCAGTGAAGGCTGGGACCGTGTCTTATTTGTTATTACACATCTCATCTAGCACCAAGCCTGCTACCGCACCTGCCTCAGGAAAGGTTGACTAGACTGAATCAGAGGTTAAGTTCTAGATCACCATCATTTAATCTTGTCTTTAAGCAGACATGATTATTTTTAAAAAAGAATATAAGTGAAGAGTTTTGGCAAATACACTCCAGGCCCTCTCTGACTTCCTCTTGTGGTGGTGGCCATGGTATTAGAGCAGGGTCTGTGGGAATGAGTCACTGGGAGAAGGAGGGCCGGCTGCAGGAGGAGGAGGGCCGGCTGCAGGAGGAGGGCCGGCTGAGGGAGGAGGGCCGGCTGCGGGAGGAGGGCTGGCTGCGGGAGGAGGGCCGGCTGAGGGAGGAGGGCCAGCTGGGGTGTGTCCTTGAGCAGGAATGGGGATTGTCACATCTGGACTTTGTATAAGAACCCTACCAAAGTAGGCACCATCATTTATAAACCAGGAAGCCGAGTCTGAGAGGTCAACTAACCTACTAGTGTTTCCACATCTGCAAAGCAGGAATAACAGCGGCACCTGCCCTATCGGTGTCTTGTGAAGATGAGAAGCACAGCATGGTACGAGTGCCCAGCAGGACAGTGTACACATAATGATGCTCAGTAAGTCTTTCTTTAAAGAAATATATTAACTGAATTTCGATTTGTTAAATGAATATTAAATGGGTTATGACTTGTTAACTTCTCAAAGTACCTAGTGCATCAGTTTGAATCATCTACCTTGTTAAGTTTCTGAATAGGAAAGATTTCCTTTAAAATGTTATAGGAAAAGTGAGGATAATAGGAAAGTGAGATACAGTAGTATCTTTTGAATTCTAAATTGAATGTTATCTGGATTAAAGAATGTTTAAAATGCATTTTTATTTGGGAATCAAAAAAATGACCACTGTTTTAATAGGTCATTTGTCATTAGTTATCTAAAAAGATACAAACTGGGGAAGGTCACATGCCTAGAAACAATTTAAAACAATTTATTCTCTTAGGCGGGACCAAACACCTCCCCTGTGGCTTGTCGAGTCAGCCTTATCTGCTCAGCCAGGGAGCACATAGGGCCAGGGAGCACACAGGGTGCACACAAGGACCACACAGGGTGCACACAGGGAGCACACAGGGAGCACACAGGGCCAGGAAGCACACAGGCACACACGGGGGGCACACAGGCACACACGGGGAGCACACAGGGCACACACGGGGAGCACACAGGGCACACACAGGGAGCACACAGGGCACACACGGGGAGCACACAGGGCACACATGGGGAGCACACAGGCACACACAGGGAGCACACAGAGTGCACACAGGGAGCACACAGGGATAGGGAGCACACAGGGAGCACACAGGGTGCACACAGAGTGCACACAGGGAGCACACAGGGCCAGGAAGCACACAGGCACACACGGGGGGGCACACAGGCACACACGGGGAGCACACAGGGCACACACAGGGAGCACACAGGTGCACACAGGGAGCACACAGGCACACATGGGGAGCACACAGGGCACACACAGGGAGCACACAGGGCACACACAGGGAGCACACAGGGAGCACACAGGGTGCACACAGGGTGCACAAAGGGAGCACACAGGGCGTACATAAGGCCAGGGCACACAGAGCACACATTGGGCGCACACAGGGCACACATAAGGCCAGGGAGCACATAGGGCTAGGAGCACACAAAGCCAGGGAGCACACAGGACTAGGGAGCACATAGGGAGCACACAGAGTGCAGACAGGGCGCACACAGGGAGCACACAGGGCTAAGGAGCACTCAGAGTGCAGACAGGGCGCACACAGGGAGCACACAGAGTGCAGACAGAGCGCACACAGGGAGCACACAGGGCTCAGGAGCACACTGCAACAGTTTGGCCCCTGCCAGTTTTAAGCCAGCCACAACCACATGAATCAGACTTCTGTGCATCACAGGCCTTAGAACTCTATGACTCAGTTTCAGGAAATAGTTAATAACCTTCTTCCTTCAACTCAATTGTTCTAATCTCTTTGAAGACTGGCTGTTTGCGGGGCCAGGCCCGACTGTACAAGTTTCATGACAATGAGAAGCCAAGAAAGGCTCTGAATGAATCCCACGGGAAGAGGACTGAAGGCTGTCATAAAAAATAGATGTGACACAATAAATGCAGGATGTTCCCTGGGGTCTTAATCTCTTCCTTCAGACAATGTGAACACTTCTGCCTTCTGTGCTGCTGTGAGGTGGAGGGGTGCGTGTGTACATACCTTGGATATTCATTCTATCTCTTCAGTAGGATGGGCCCTCACACTGTGACTGCAGCCTTGCCACAAACACTCCTCTTCTGCTAAGTGCTCTCTGGGGACCCTGAAGCAAGAGTCTTCTGAGATCCTGAAATATGTTTGGCTTGACTCAGACCTCAGTAAAGGCTGGTGGTCCCGAGAAAAGTTGGGAAAGTCACCCATGCCATCAATGCCTAGTGCTCCTAAAAAAAAAAAAAAAAAAAAAAAAAAGGGCTTGGTTGAGTCTGCTCTGGTACTTAGCATTTTCTCTACCTGAAATGACCCTTTTCTGCTTGGCAAACTCTAATAATTCCTCAAAAGCTGTATCAGGACTATTGCTTACAGCTATAAAGCAGTAGCTTGTGGAAGACTTATGCTCTCCCCTGAGGGGCGGGTGGAAACTAAATTATAATAAAAAGTCTGCTTGAAGGCACCTAAGAATCAAGGCAACTAGGACTTGAGGTCCAAAATTATGAAGAGGAGGGACCCGTGAGGAGGGGAGTGTTCACTCTTGGAGTCACTTCTCCTCTTAAAGTTTCTGTCAACTGTTGGTGCAGAAGTGAAACTGAGCATTAGGCAAACAGCTTCGGAGGAAAGGCAGAGAAGCCGCTGGGGCTTTTGACAATCGCACACGACTGTAGAGAGAAAATATTTCTTAGAGCTTAAGGCTGCCGAGGCAGCCAAGACTTGAAGGGTCACTATTCTGTAGAGAAGGGAGTCTCACAGAGCAGTGAGCCAATGCTCATGTTTTTCTTTTTAAAAAAAAAAAAAATTTGTCAAATTCTTGAACTACTCAACCAAGGCAAGGAGCTAAGCAGCTAAGTCAAAGAGCACCGCAGAGCAGGGTGGAATTTTCAGGAGTCTCACAGAGCCCAGGAGGCTACAGGGAAGGAGTTCTGGGAAGCGGCATTGCAGGCATCTCTGGGGAAGGTCATGCTACAGACAGACTCTGTAATTTCTAGGCACAATGTCTGACATTCAGTCAAGAATTACCAGGCAAACAAATAAATAGGACCATGAAAAAAGAAAAAGGCAACAAAGATGACCTTAAAATAACTGTAATTAATATGTTCAAGAAAACAGCAAAAAGCAGAATTTCACCAGAGACCATTAATCTTTAAAACAAACAAACAAACAAACAAAACTTCTACAATTTAAAAAGAAGTCCAATAACTAAAATTCAGGACTCAATAAACAGGTTTAAGGCAAACTTGACACAATAAAGAGAGGATTAATGATTCAAGAGAGCAGAAGTTAAAACTCAGGCCACAGCATGGAGAGTTTAAAAAACGCTGTAAAACAGATAAAGAGCAAGAGACAGATGAGAAAAGCAATATATGTAGCTAAATCCTTAGGAAGGAAGAAAGATAAAATATAGGAGCAGTTCTTGAGGACAATGACTGAGAAATTTCTGACAAAAGGATGTCAAACCCCAAGATCTGAACCCCCAAAGCAAAAAAGAAAGAAAATCTATACCTACGCACACCTTAGTAAAACTCCTAAAAACTAAAGACACTAAATCTTAAAAGCAGACAGAAAAAAGAAAAGTAATTAATGGAGTAACAGTAATATCAACGGCTGATTTTTCTTTTATTTTTTTGAGACAGAGTCTCATTATGTCGCCCTGGGTAGAGAGCTATGGCATCACAGCTCATAGCAACCTCAAACTCTTGGGCTTAAGAGATTCTCTTGCCTTAGCCTCCCAAGTAGCTGGGACTACAGGAGCCCACCACAACACCTGGCTATTTGTGTTGCCCTTAGTTTAGCTGGCCTGGGCTGGGTTCGAACCTGCTACCTTTGGTGTATGTGGCTGGCACCATAACCACTGTGATACCAAGCCAACGGCTGACTTTTCAAAAGAAGAATCAAGGGAAAATGTACAGATACCATCAAAGACCTAGAAGAATTGATTGCTATTTTTTTTTAAATAAAAGTGAAATAAAGGTACTTCAGCAAAGTATCTTTAGTATTCTAAAAGAAATACTAAAGGAAGTTCCATAGTCAGAAGGAAAATGATCTTACAAAGAAGCAGTAAATTCGAAGTTTTTAATAATATGGGAAGTCTGAACATGACTGACCTCACAATTGACAAATACAAAACAGGACATCACTAACAGAACACACTGTTATTTTAAGAGCACATGGAAAGCTTACCAAAGCAGATCCTATACTGAATCATAAATTAAATTTCAAAAATTTTCCAAAAATTTAGACTATGTTCTGTAATCATAGCAGCATTACGCTAGAAATCAATTATAATAACTAGGAAGTTTGCAACTGTTCAGAAATCAACCAACATACTTTGAAATAACTTATGAATCAAAGAAGAAATCAGAATGAAAATTAGAAACATTTTGAACTTAATTATAAGAAAAATACATCAAAACTTACAGGATGCAGCTAAAACTGTGCTTACAGAGAAGTTTACAGAAAAGTTTAAATGCACATATTAGAAGAGAAATAAAGCTAAAAATGGAATTTCCTTGCTCTAGGGTGGAATTACAATCCCTGTGTGGTCTAGCCCTTGTGGACTCCAGGAGCCCCTCCTCTCCACCTCTGTCTCTCTTCTTGCTCACTCATCTCCAGCCACACTGGCCTTCCTGCAATTCCTTGAATAAACTAAATTAGTTCTTATCTCAGGGCCTCTGCACCTGATAATCCTGTGTGAAGTGTTTTCTTCCCTACCTTCCTCTGGTCAACTTCTAGTCCTGCACGGCGTCAGTTTAGTTTAGATGTCTTTTCCCTAAAGAAGCTTTCTCAAAAACTAAATCTAGGTTAGGCTCCCCTGACATCCAGTTTTTAGTTCAAATTCTTTCTTTCTTGGAGTTCATTACCATAATCAATCATTGTTTGGGTAATTGTTTATGTTGCAATTAACTTTAAAATACTATTTGCCATTCCACAAGTATTATAAGCTACTTTCTGGCAGGGACTGATACTGCCTTATTCAAGACTGTAGCCCGAGGGCCCAGCAAGCATGGTGCCGGGCAGACAGTAGGCACCTCATATGTATGTGTTAAATAAATACATGGACATTTAGTTTACCATCTAAGCAACCACCCACTCTACTCAAAGCTATTAGAAGATGCTCCAATACCTTGGAAGAAAACTCCCCAATGTTACTGCTGTCAGCAGTTGGCATTTATTTCTATGGCATTTATGATATAAGTTATAATCATTTGCTAATCCAAGAAATCTCACAAAAATTATTTCCCCTTGCATGTTTAAGTAAAATAATTTCTACCTCTATAGTGCTCCTGTTTACCCCATTTGGAAAAAGACAAAGTGTTTTTTGTAAACTCAGCTTATGCATCAAATCTGTTCTATTCCATACCAAGCGGGCTGCAGTAAAAGTGATTCAGGTGACTGACATTTTTTTTTTTTTTTACTTACAAGGTTGTAATAATTTATTTACTAATTATTGATTTAATCAAAATTTAAAAAGAAATGCCGAACACAGAACAGGGGAGGTGAAGTCAGAGAAGTGCTAACTCTCCAAGTGTCAAGTTAGGAAATCACTAGATAATGCCTGAAAGTGGGAAGACAGGAAATCTATCATCAGTGGACAATCCAAGGCTCTAGAGGCACCACCACAGGAAGCACCGGACAGATGTGAAGGCAGTCGCTTGTGAGGGTCCAAGAACAGTTTTCTGCTATAAACCATCATGGTGCTATTTGGTTCTTTTTTAAAATTCTTTTTTTTTTATTAAATCATAACTGTACACATTAATGCATTTATGTGGTACAATGTGCTGATTTTATATACAATTTAGAATGCTTACATCAAACCGGTTAACATAGCCTTCACCTCACTTACTTAGTTATTGTGTTATGACACTTATATGCTAGTCTTAATACATCTGACACTACCTTTGCAATATACACCATAGGTGAGGTCCCACCCACTACCCTCCCTCCACCCACCCTCTCCCCTCCCCTCCCCTTCCCCTCCTCTTCCCTCCTTCCTCATGAAAGTTTGATTGATTATATATAGGTTTCATAATAGTACTTAGTACATTGGATGCTTTTTCTTCTGTTCTTGAGGTACTTTACTAAGAAGAATATGTTCCAGTTCCATCTATATAAACATAAAAGAGGTAAAGTCTCCATCTTTTTTAAGGCTACATAGTATCATGGCATACACATACCACAATTTGTTAAGACTGTCATCATTAATAAAAGCCGCTTTGTCCATTCAGGCTGCTGTGACAGCCCTGCAGACTGGGTGGCTTATGAACAACAGGCATTTGACCCTCACAGTTCTGGAGGCTCGGAAGTCTACAGTCCAGGCTCTGGCTGGTGTCTGGGAGGCCTCACTCCCCAGTTCACAGATGGTGTCTTCTCTCTGGGTCTCCACGTGGTAGGAGGAACACGGGAGCCATCTGGGACCCCTCTTTGAGGGCATTGCTCTCATGCCCTGTAGCTCCCAAGGCCCCATACTTTCTAACACCATCACATTGGGGGTTAGGTTTTAACATGAACTCTGCCTGCCTAGTCTACAGCAAACGGTGCCATTAATACCAACCACTGTTAACATTCTAGGTCTACTTTCCCCATAGAATCTCATTTAACCACCATTCAAAGAACTAACGAGGGTGTTGTATCTATTTTGTAGCTGAGGAAAGCCAGGCTGCAGAGGTGGAGTGACCTGCCCAAGGGGGTGTAAAGAGGAAGCAGCAGCACTGAGGTTGGAGCCCCTGGTCGGCTTCACTCCAAAGCCCAGGCAGGCTCTGGGAGCTCCACCTTGCTGTCCGTCTTCCATGTAGAGAGGGCCTTTGAGGGACAGCTGTGATGCAAAGACAGACAGGGGAAGGATAACCGCAGCCCTGCCACATAACCAGACAGAGGAAGGTAGTTATTCTCCGGCCTCAGTTCTCCATCTGCTAAATGGAACCAACAACAGCAAACAGCAGGACCCAGTGGAAGTGCCTTGTAGAGTAGTTACCATTCAGTGACATGCTTAGTGAATGGTAGTAATTATTATCAAGAGATGTTGCAAATAAAACCCTCATGTATTTCACTCACACTAAAAATACACTCGTATCCATCCCATCCTGCCTTCAGAGGACACGAGGACGAGAAAGGTTATGACAGTAATGTCTCTGGCAGGGGCAAGAGGGCCAGGAGCCCTCACCCCCAGGTCAGTGGGCCACTTGGCAGGTGGCAGGCACTAGGGCCGCTGAGGACCATACAGCCATCTGGCTTCTTCCCCAGAGCCACTTCCCTCGGCAGGTACATCCTGGCTCCAGGTAGAGGGGGAGGGGTCATGTACCCTCACAGAAGCTGCTCGTGTGAGGGAAGGGGCAGCGGCTGTGGTTCTGCCCATCTCCAGGGATCACGTTAATGTGGCGGCTGCCACTTAGTGGCCTCTTTGATGTGGCTGCTCCCCATCATCTCCCTCACTGATTTGTGATTCTGAGCATTTCTCAGCCCAGATGAACAGGATGGGCTGAGCTTGCCAGGCAGTGAGAGCAGGGCTTCTGAGTGCAGTGGCTCACACCCTACAAGGCAGCTGAGCACCCTCCACTTCCAGGGTGTGTGCAGCCCAAGGCGCTCACTCACACCCAGGTCCCTCGTCTGCATCTGCCAGCTGGAAAACTTTCTTCCTCCAAGGCGTAATTCAAGATAATTGTTTTCTCTTCCCCAGATGCATTCTTAAACAGTTCTGCCACATGGGAGTCAGATCCCCACTGGCTTTGGGAATTCTGTGTTCACGGTTCCCTGCCCTGCTCAGTAACACTGCAGCCGTACTGACTTTGCGCCCGTCCCCACTGCCCTCCTGGCTCCTTCCCTGACTCTCTGCAGCAACCATTTTCACAGGTATTTTGAAATCTTCTCCTGGTGCAGATGTAACAGCTCACCTTTGTATTGTGATTGGTTTGCTTGGTGAATCCACCTGACCCATTCGTGGGGGAGAGAGAAGCACTGAGAGGATAGAGGAAGATGGTGGTGCCTCCAGGGTAGCAATATGCAGGTCTCTGGATCCCACAGAAACCATCTTCACACAAAGAGCACACAGGTCCAGCTCTCTTTCCCCAGGGATCTCTTCCTGACCTTCCGGGAACCGGAGCCTTTAACTGAGCAAAGCTGTGTTTGTAACGGACACCCTGTATGGACCTTCCTCTTCCCTTGACATTCTAGCTCACAGTCCTCAACGGACAGGACAAGAACATGACAGACAGATGCTGGTGCTTGGAGCTGTGTGACCCCAGTGGGCCATGGCGCTCTGCACCTCAATTCCCCTGAGAGTAGAGGAGTCTCACTGCACGACCAGAGTGAGCCGTGGGGTTCTGCGCCTCAGTTCCCCTGAGAGTGGAGGAGTCTCACTGCACGACCCCAGTGAGCCATGACACTCTGCACCTCAGTTCCCTGAGAGTGCAGGAAGCACAGTGCATTTGCCAGGCACACAGGAGGCTGAGGGGACATGCAGCCCTATATCCTCCACACACCCAAAGGGAGGAAGGGCCAGTAGCTCCTGTCTTGACCCCTTCCGAGGCCTGTTCCCCAGTTCCTTGCCTAACTAGACAATGAGAACAGCTCCAGATCACGAGACGCCAGGCCCTAGAAATAACACTGCAAGCCTGGCTTAGCCCCATTCCAACTTCCTAAGGAGTAAGAGGAAAACTGAGCACAAAATTGGTCAATTACCGATGACCAATGACCACCGCACATCCAGGGGAGAGAGCTGAGGAACAGATGGCTATCTGTGTTATTAGGGAAATTTGAAATTAGGCAGGTGGTGGCAGGTTTCAAACCACAGGTGGGAATTTTTACAAATATAGGCCAAGTTTACCAAGAATAATCAAATTCTTACTTTATTGTGCTCTCCATTTTTGAAGCTGCCTCGTGGAATTGCTGTGAAGACAGTTTATACATCTCAGCATTCTGCAAAGAAAAAAGCAGAACTGGTTACCAAAGATCGAAGTTCCCCCCTGGCTCCCTCATGGCCTGCGGCCACGTGAGAAATGGACAGAGGCTACTTTCTTGACCAGCGTCAGGGAAGAGCCCACAGCTTGGGTTCTAGCGCCTACCACAGATGGCCACTACTGCAAAACCCTGGAACACTGAAGGCCAGAAGAACATCACGAAATCCTTCAGCAGGAGGGCTGGCAATGCCTGCCACTGCATTTGTTCATGTACTGTCTACAGCTGCTTCTGTGCCACAGCAGTGGAGTTAAGCAGTTGTAACAGAGACTATGGGCCTGCAAAGCCTAAAATATTTATTATCTTTAAAGAAAAAAAATCACTGAGTCGATCTGGTCCAAGTCCTATTTTATACAACTGGACTCTGCTGCCCAAAGAGGTGACTTGCCCCAAATCACACGGCACAGGGCTGCACCATGACCACAACCAGGTGTGGGTCCCTGGTCTGCTGCCTGCACGACCAACCTGCTCAGGGTGCTGCACCGGTGCCCAGATGCTGCACGGAGGTTCCAAAGCCACACATGTTACTTTTCCTGAGCTCACCTGTTTCATGCACCGTACAGAGCAGGGTTGGTGTGGGGAAGAGCCCCAGCTTGGGAATAAAACAGAGCTGAGTTTAAACCATGGTGCCACAACCATGTTGCCCTGGGTAAGCTACCTACCTTCTTTGAGCCTCAGGACAAGTTGTTCTAGGCTAGGCAAGCACAGACTCAGCGTTCTCCTTCCCCTGAGTTCCCAGGTCGTCGTTTATCCCCAGAGGAGACACTAACACATCTGCTACCCACCTCCCTCCATGCTCCAGGTGGAAGAGCTGCAAGGCCCACAGATGGACAGACATGTAGGCCACAGGGGAAGGCATGCTGTGGTGCTGGTTCATGCAGGAAGCAGTTTTGAAAACGAAACAATGTGAGACAGCCAGGCCAGCTGGTCCCTGTGTGGGGAGGGGTTCAGTGATCAGAACTCCCTAGCAAGGGTGAAGACAACAGCACCAGGTGCCACGTGGAGTCTGCTTGAGGCCAGACCCATTGTAGACCAACTACAGTTGTGCCTCAAAACCTCTCACAGGCGTGGCAGTTGGCCCTGCTTTACAGACGAGCAAAGAGACGCACCAGGCCTCAGGTGCCTGCTGTACCACAGACCCATCAGTGCCTGCAGCTGCTCAGCGCAAGGTGGCAAAGGGACAAGAAGCCACAGCTGTGCGCCTCTGCACACTGTCAGACCTGAGCCTGGCCCTCTCCACCCACTACACACACAGAGAGCCAGGCCTCAGACAGACAGCAAGGCCCAGCCTCAGCCCAGCAGGGACAGTGCTTCACGTCAGCACAGGAGCCAGCTGCCTGCTGCAGGGACCCAACCAAGGCAGGACTGAACTCAAACCAGCTCCCCAAGGGCCAGCCCAGGTATTCTCCACTGTACCACGGCCTCAGGGGAGCTGGAGGTGGATACAGAAGGTTAACTCTCTTGCAAAGAACCACCAAGTGCTGGAATTCTGCTTTCAGCTGGGCATGGGGGAGTGAGGCAGGTCAAGGAACCACCTCTGGTCCTTTCACCGTCCAGCTGCCAGGTAAGCTTTGGCAAGTGACCTCGCCTCTCCTCAGTTCAGTTTCCTCTGAACCTCACTGAGTGTCAGAAGTGCCAGCTGAGGACACACCAATGCTCCAGGCACACAACAGCCAGGGAGGTTCTCCCCCCACCCCATAGCCTGTGCTGGCTCCATGTTCCTCTCTAGAGCTCTCACCTTCAAACCAGAGATCGTGATTTCGCCTCAACCAGTCCAACGCTTACTAATAGTACCTGTCTGAGCAAGAGGTACCAGTACAGAGAGGGATCAAACAAGGGCCTCCCCTTCCACATCCCATGGGGGTCACGCAGACTCCGTCTGAACCTTCCTTCACAGCCCATAGAACCACGTTCTAACTCGTGCTCTGGCACATGCTGGCTGTGTTCTCTGGGTACGTCGCTTACTTCCTCTGAGTCTTGTTTATCACCCACAAGTCAGGGGACTGTCCACCGTGCAGGCTGGCTGAGAGACAGCCTGCCACAGGACAGCCACTCAGTAACCATGGGGCCACTGAAGTTTCTGAAGCTGAAACATGCTTTATCCTAAGTCCCCCACTGATCCTGGTCTACTTCCTTTCCCAGAAAACGAGGTCATGGCTCAGGGGGCCAAACTTCTCTCTCCTGTAGCTGTGTCCACTGGATTCCTCAGCATCACGTCACTGCCTCCCAGGGGTTATGTGTGCCCCAGAGGGGGCCTGGCACGCTGTTGTTGACAAGGGAGGCCCTGAGCCCTTGCTCTAGACGCCGTATCACTAGGGACAGTCTGGCTCAAGTGCGAGCCTGGTTGGAGCATGTGGTCAACTAGATTTGTCACAGAAAGTACCCACAGGCCAAGAAGTGGTGGCGACTGCCCCACTGCAGCTTCCTCTATCACTGCTCAGATGACTCAGAAAAATCTTTATTTTGTCCTGCCCTGATGCACCTACCCTCCTCATCTAATCTGCCTGAGCAGACCCACAGGGATGGATGTCATCACCTCCATGGCTCTCATGGCAGGTAAGGTCTCCTGTCCACAGCTGGGGCATCCTGAGCAGCTTCCTGTGGCCATGAGCCCTCTCATCTGGCAGATGTGGGCGGGGACCCAGACCCCTCTTCTGGGAAGCATGGGGCAATGTGCATGTTCCTGACTAGCCACCATCGAGGGCTTCTAGGACTGGCACCACCAGGTGGACCCAACAGTCAACAGACAAAGGCAGGCTGCTCCCTGGCCTCGTGAGGCTCTCAGATGACACAATATCCGATTAGCAACAAGATGTCTGGCCAGTCATCCCAGGAGCTGTGAGGGCCCCTGATGGAAACCAGGGTCAGACGGGCTTCTTGGGAGCCAACACCTTAAGTGAGGCCTACATTATTATTTTTTTTATATTAAACACCGTTTTCAAAAAATTAATATTTACCTATGTTAAAGGAACAAACACAGGAAGAACAGAGGAAGTACGGTAAATGGTGAGGCTCTGGCCAGTCTGGATCCCAGCACCCTGCAGGGCTGCCATGCAAGTGTGAGCACACGCGGCACCTGCTCGCTCCTGACACTACACCCACTGCCACAGCAGACACCACTCCTCCCACGGAGTTCTCAGAGACCCCACTAGCTCCTCCCCTTCAGCATGGAAGGAGCATGGAAGGATACCCGTGACTCACTCAAGCAGCTCCCTGCCCACACACAGCAGGTTGTCTCCAAACTTCTGCTATTATCATTATTATTATTATTTTGAGACAGAGGCTCACTCTGCTGCCCCAGGCTTGAGTGCCATAGCGATGTCAGAGCTCACAGCAACCTCAAACTCCCAGGGTGCTAGGACTGCAGGCATGAGCCACTGTCGCAGCTTTGACATGTGTTGTGATACACAATGCTGAGAGGAACATCTTGGTACCTACCCCTTTGTGAGCAAGTGACGGTATCTGTAGGGAGCATTCTAGAAGTCAAATTCTTGGGTCAAAGGGTATATCTGTTTTCAATGAACTTTAAAAGGATGAGCAGAAGTACGCCAATGAGAGGAAGGTCTTGTCAACGGGCAGCAACACGGGGGGGGAGGGCCGTGGCCACCTCGTGGCTACCGTGAGGGAGGGTGTAAGTCTCAGCCACATGCTCATAAGTCTAGACTCACCTTGTAGGCAATGCAGGGACAAAGGGTTTACTTTTTAAGCAAGGGAGTGGTAGGTAGATTTGTATTTTTAAAATAACATTCTGGCAGCTGTGTGGACAATAGAACCAAGATCTCCCTAGCTTGAAGTCAGTACTGGGGAGTTTCCAGAACCACGTGGCCCCGGGTCCAGAGGAGAGTCACTGTGCCTATAAAGGAGCCCTGTGGCCCATTTACAAGACATGGGGAAGCCTCTCTGAAGACACAGCACTGAATTCTCACAACATTAGTTAGTGCCCACTGACATGAACTATTACTTCTGGGTGATTTTCCTTCCCATTAGACTTGTCGGTTTCCCAATTCTAAAAAGTCCTTTCCTCTGCCCTGTGAACAGCTGCCCCTCCCCCTCTCCAGCTGCTCCGTAGGCACATCTGAAAGCAGGAGATCCGATCTCCATTAATTAAATCTGCCATTAAAAATTAAATAACATGAGTAAGAAGGTGTAAGTGTTATCTCTATGGGTTTCAAAAGTCACAGTGTTTCTTCAATTACTTCCTGAGCAGTTTTCATATTTCATACTGTCTGATTTCTCCAAGGGCCTGGATTTGCAAGATCAAAAGCGAGTGTGAGGGTGAGGGAAGCACAGCGAGTCGGCTGGGAAGGGAGGGCAGCAAAACACGCTGTGGGCAGCAGAGATGTCTGGCAGCCTGTCTTGGAGCTAAGATCAGGGAGCAGAGGGGAAGGAAGATGTAGGGCACCACAGGTGCCAGGCAAACCGCGTCAGCTCAGAGCGGAGTGCAGCCTGTACACCAAGGGGAGTGCTCACAGACTGAAGACAACAGAGCTCAATGCATAGGTCCACGGGAGAGCAACTACGGGCTGGGCCCAGAAAGGCACACTCAAGGGAAGAGCTGCCACCAACAGCCCACTGTGTGCATGGGCCTGTGCTAGGTGCCATGGAGAGAAAGAACCTGAGAGATCATGCCACTCAAGGGATTTGTACCGAACAGGAGACAGAACTAAAGTCCAAGGAGCATTCCAAAAAATGTCAGCCAGGTGCATGGGGCAGAGGTGATGCACATGAGCTTTGGCATTGAACTTGGGTTGGGACCCACCCACTCCATGTGCAATCACAGGCAACGGGCAAGGCCTCTGTGTCTGTCTCCTGAGCTCTAATTGGTAAAATGAGATACTGACAGAGCCTCCTGCACACAGTTTTGAGGAAACTGAACGATATAACACACACGAAATCCTCAGAACCCTGCCGAGCACAGTAAATGTTCAATACATGTTTTAAGAACTTCACGAACACCCCTGCTCAAATGCATATTGACCAACAAAGTACATGGTATATTTGGAAGAGAGATCTGTGGGTACTGGAAGAGTGAAAGAAGGTTCCTTGGGGACATAAGCTATCCCCAGATAGACTTAAGCTATCACAGTGCCTGGAACACAGCAGGCCCTCAGTGTACAATCTTTGAGTAAGTAGAAAGAGAAGTCAGAGCTACAAGAAGTTCCTAAAGATGACCAGGACACTTACCCAATCAGAAGCTCCTAAAGATGACCAGGACACTTAATAACCCAATCAGAAGTTCCTAAAGATGACCAGGACACTTACCCAATCAGAAGCTCCTGAAGATGACCAGGACACTTACCCAATCAGAAGCTCCTGAAGATGACCAGGACACTTAATAACCCAATCAAGAAAGTCTGCCAAGCTCCCACCAGCTGGGAGTAGTTTAGGTGAAGCCAGGAGGGGTCAGAGGGATTAATTAAGAATCAGGAACTTGGAACCGTTCTCATTAAGAGGGAACATTTCACCCAGTTGCTTTGGGAGAAGGCAAGAGCCAACACTCACTGCCTGTGCCCACTAGCAATGTGTTCAAAACCCACATCAGACAGGGCCACATCCTCTCACAAGGGTCAGCAGACCTCCTCAGGCCAAGCACATGCCCAGAATGCTCAGACAAGGTAGGAACCACGGCCTCTCTGATGGAGAAAAAGCTGAGGCTCAGGTCCTAGTGTTCCACACCAGCAACAGCATGCTCCACAGCTTCAAACAGCTGAGATACAAAGGATCAACGTCTGGGTTTGGGGATACACTAACTTCCTGATCTGAGCATTATACATTATATGCATCAACACATCCATGTACCCCACCAACATGTACAATTATTATGTGTTAATTAAAATAATTTTTTAAAAAAGTCAATCAGAGGAGGTGGCACCTGTGGCTCAAAGGAGTAAGGCGCCAGCCCCATATGCCAGAGGTGGCGGGTTCAAACCCAGCCCTGGCCAAAAACCACAAAAAAAAAAAAAAAAAAAGTCAATCAGAGGAAAAAAAAAGAAACAGGTTCAGCAAGGCAAAGGATCCTACTTCAAGTCAAAGAGCAGGGCTCTAGAACAGGTCTGCACAGTTCCAAGCCTCCCCTCTGTGTCCAGCTGTCCCCTAGGAAAAGAAATAACAAACCAAAGGCCACGTGGACAGCACACAGTGCCAATTTGTGATTACATGTAGAAAAATGTGATGCCTAGAATCCTGGCTGCCAGGGCAGGGAGAGATTCCCAGCAAATGAGCGCAGGCTGGACCAGGGCCGTGGGCTAAAGGCTCAAGTGTATCCCAGACATCTGTGAGGAACAGACTGGAGATAGCAGAGCCCTACGCCAAGGTGCTAGCAACGTGGCCAAATGCCGGTCAGCTGGGGGCACTTGGAACTCACCCGCCTAATTATTAAACGCTTCTCAAAGCTCATAGGAACACTAAATTTTAAGAGAAGTGAAGAAAATTAACATATTCAGGATTTGGAGAAAGTCTCTGATGTGAAAATAGTAGAAAACACAAATGAGTGAGAATTGAACACAATTCTTTTCAAAAAGGTCCAAATAATCAACATGAAAAAATTAAAAGCTCAAAACATGTAGTCAGCTACACAACAATGAATGAATGAAAATGTTGGTGTTAAGTGGCTGCATGGCTGGCTCCTGGCTGGCTGGCTGTGCCACACCCTGCTGCCAGCTGGAGGGAGGGGCCCCTTTCCTGACTTGCTCTTCACAAGGACCCTCCCTCAGGTCCCACAGGTCAGCCCTCCCTGAGACTGTCAGTGCCCCTGGAGATGTGATCCCGTCAAGTCACGTGAGGCAGGCTTTCCCCTTTCCCACACCCACATTTTTCTTTCCAGTGTCCAGGTCTTGCCCTGCACTGACCCCCTGGCCCACGCCCCTTCCTGGCCCCCTATTGAGTGCTTGCTCAACTTTGTGTCCTCTGTCATTGTGTGCCTGAGGCCCAGTTCTTCCACCACAGCCCACAGGCACTACTTTGCTCACTCCCAGGGCACTCCCACCCTGCCCCCAACCTGAACTGTCCAGAGAAGCCGCTAGACAGATTCGGATATTTGCTCTGAGGAGAATGGCTGTCAACTCAGGCCCCAGCTCGAGGGGCCCTTCCAAGCTACCTACAGGCTTGAGACTCCAGGCTGGCTTCCTTGCCAGTTCTCTGCCTCAGCTGTCCCATGCTTTCCCTGTTACCTCAGTCCCTCCCGAGAGGCCACAGAGGCTGCTGCTGGGGCACACACACCACCACATCCTTCAGCACCTGTGCGTCCCTTCCCCATCTGCGTCCTGACCTGCCCCCTGAACTGCCCCCTGAACTTTTCTTCAGTGGTCCAGGGAAAAAAGCGCCTCCCTGGCTCTCAGGGGCCCTCTAAGTGAGGATGCAACAAATAACAGACTTGAACATGTTGCCTGGCACGTCATAGAGGATTTGCTCCTTATACTCATCCAACGACTATTTACTGAGCCCTGTTCTCTGAGCAGGAGCATAGCAGTAGTGAGAGAGAGGAGTCCTTGCCTCCTTCACAAGGCTCAGCAGGGCTCACAGTCTACAGATGGAAAAATAAGAAAAAAATGTTACTTAGTAATAAGTGTCATTAAGAACAAACAGCAGGTGGTAGAAGCAGCGGTGGCTCGGAGCAGTGGCTGGGCTTGTGGTGAGCGGACAGGTCAAGTCAGTGCGTTGGCGTGAGTTGGAATCGAAGCCTTTTAAAATGGCAGATGATTTGGACTTGGAGACGGAAGATGCAGGGGCCTCAGCCACCTTCCCAAAGCAGTGCTCAGCATTACATGAGAATGGCTCTGTGGTGCTCAATGGCTAGCTATGTAAGATTGTCGAGATGTCTACTTCAAAGACCGGCAAACACGGCCATGCCAAGGTCCACCTGGTTGGTACTGATCCATTTACTGGGAAGGAATATGAAGACATCTGCCTGTCAACTCATAATGTGGAGGGCCCCAACACCAAAAGGAACGATTCCAGCTGACTGGCATCCGGGACGGGTACCAGTCACTGCTCCAGGACAGTGGAGAGGTGGGAGAGGACCTTCATTTGCTGAGGGAGGCCTTGGCAAGGAGACTGAGCAGAAGCATGACTGTGAGATGAGACCCTGACCACTGCGCTGCCCGCTGTGACAGAGGAGGCCGCTGGTGCCATCAAGGCCATGGCAAAGTAACTGGCTCCCAGGGTGGCGCCGGTGACAGCAGTGATCCTCAAGCCTGCAGAGGCCCCTCCCCCAGCCTGGTCTGGCCTTTCCTAGACCTAGGCTGGACTCCTACACCATTTATTTGAGGTTTTATTTTGGTTTTCCCCACCCCCTCCATCTGTCGGGGAGCCCCTGCCCTTCACCCAGCTCCCTTCTTGGTGAAGCCGCTGGCCTCTTTTCCTCTCAGACTCCAGCCCGGGGTGGGGGGGTGCTGCTCGTGGTTTAGTTCTTTTTTTTAATTCAGTCTGGAATCAGAAAGCTGTGGATTCTGGCAAATGGTCCTTGCGTCCTTCCCCGACTTGCCCCTGGTCTGGATCCCATTCTCCACTGCCCTTTACCCTAAACCCCACCCCTTATAGACTGGGGACCAACACCCTCCGCTATTTCTCTCCCCAAACCCCTTTCGATGGGGTGGAGAGGGGAGGGGGGAGGGGACTCATCCCCCTCCTCAGGTATCCAGAAGGGCCCTGCCCCCATGGGCTTCACCCTTTCTTGTGGGCTCTGCCCCCAACAAATTTGTTAAAATCAAACCTAAATAAAACTACAAGTTTAATATGAAAAAAATTAAAATAAATAAAACAAACACAGCAAGTTAGAGGAAGAAGGAGCAACAGGATGGGGGGGGAGGGTATGTTATTAGACAGCGGACCAGGGAAGGCCTCTCTGCTGGGGTGACCTGGACAGAGGTCTGAACATTATGAGAGAGGAAGTGAGTGAAGGAAGGTCCTGGGGCAGAACCACGCCTGGCATGGTCTCGAATGGCCGCTGAGTGCTGGAAGAAGGTGTTCAAGGCTGAGAAGAGCAGATGCAGTGAGGGGTGGGCAGGGCCTTCCCTGCAGGCAGTAGGGAGCCCCTAAAGGGTGTGACCATCTGATCCCCATTCTGGGAGGCTCTGGCTGCTCCATAATTGGGTCTACTGGGAGGAAGGAGAGGAGGACAGCTTCTGCCTGGTGTCCGCCCATGCTCCTCGCCGGAGCTCTGGAGCCCCACTGGGAAACGGTGTTCCACTAAGAGCTGGACCCCACTCCTCTTTCTCTCTCCCCTTTGTCAGATAGTCTCTTTCCCGAACTCTCCTCCTCCTCCAAACCCCTGTCTCTTGGTTTTCTCTTCATGTCTCCACTTCCGCAGTCCCTGAACTAATGAGCCATCTCGCTTACTCGTCCAGCTCCTGGACCTGTCACTCGCCATTATTTCCTGTCCCTCGGGTCTCCCGCCTCAGCCTGGCAATCAGACGTAGATAACCCTGTCTCCGGCTCGTCTCCTGAATCCGCCCTCCCTCTGCACCGTCACTGCCTTCATTAGGGCTCCATCACCTGGGAGCACGCTGAGTATGAGGATGGGCCTCCTGCACAGCCCCATCTGGCCCCTGCCGCGACGTCCTCGGCCCAGGCTCCTCCTGTGCTTCTGCTGGAGAAAGCTTTACGTGCAGATCAGCTGAAAGCTTTCAAAGTCCCCACAACCTGCAGAGTGCGCTTTGAGGTGGAGGCTCTCTAATAAAGGACTCTGGCCCTGTCCCTGCAAGCTCTGTCTTTTCCCTAAGATGCCTGGACATCTTTCACACCTCTGTGAGGTTCTTCTAGATCAGGCTTCCTCAAACTACGGCCTGCAGGCCACATGCAGCCCACCTAGGACATTTATCCGGCCCACTGGTGTTTTTGCCACCACTGCCTGTCCTTAGCAGCTGACTCGTCCCGGAGTCCACAGTCCAGCCCTCCAACGGTCTGAGGGACAGTGAACTGGGCCCTGTTTAAAAAGTTTGAGGACCCTTGTATGCTGCTTCCTCTGCTGTTTCTTCCCTGTCTACCTGAGAAACTCTCGTCCATGTTTTGAGACCCAGCAACAACATGCTCTCTGCTGCACAATATCAGCCCTCTCCCAGGCAGAAGTAATCATTTCCTTCCTGGGGCTCTGGACTATGACACACTTTTCAGAGGCAGGCCCCACACTGCACTGCTAACATGCCAGCTTCCCTGACTAAGACCTGGAACTGCCTGTGCTCATGGTCATTTTCTTTAGCTTAATGACAAAGCCTGGCCAGCCCCAGGCCTGCCCGGTGCACATGTGAAAGATGAATGAAGGTGTCACGACTCAGCTCGCTCTGGGTCAGACACGCTCCAGACCGGTCTGTCCATATCACCTCTGGCCTAAGCTGGTCCAGTCCATTCCCCACATGATGTGTCTCCCATCTAGCCAGTCCTCCTGAAACATACACACCGTAGTGCCAAGCCCCAGCTCATACCCTTCCTCTCCCTCCTCCTCCAGGGCATCCCATTCTTTCCCTAGGCGGAGACTCGCTCTGGTCAGCGGCCCAGCTAAACTTTACTGATTATCTTATATACTTTTAAACATTCAGTAAGAATTTAACATATACACAAAGAAATGAAGTACCATTAGGAAGTCGCCATTAAGATTACAATTTAGTGTGAAGGCTGAGGAACACATCATATACAATTGATCTTGCTTAGAGTAAAAACGTAAAGCAGACTGGCTGTCTGTCCTTGCTAGCCCAAACTGAAACTAGGAAATTATAATGTTAATTACGGAAGAAGGCAGAGAATAGAACCCAACAGCTGGAAGACTGGTTTGTTCACCCCTAGCTACTAGACCCCGGCTGATTCTCCACAATTTCTTTAGAGAGTCTTTCTGCATATTTCTGCATATCTATAGGCAGGTACAGAAGCTCGATCTTCAAAGAAATGTTTCTCAGAATCAATCTCCTGGAGGAGCACATTGAAGTGAACTGCCATGTCTGAGCAAGGGGTGCTTATCTCTTTTTTTTTTTGAGACGGAGCCTCAAGCTATCCCCCTGGGTAGAGTGCCATGGCATCACAGCTCATAGCAACCTCCAACTCCTGGGTTCAAGCGAGTCTCCTGCCTCTGCCTCCCAAGTAGCTGGGACCACAGGCGCCCTCCACAACGCCTGGCCATTTTTTGGTTGCAGCCATCATTGTTGTTTGGCGGGCCCGGGCTGGGGATTCGAACTCACCACCTTGGGTGTACGTGGCTGGTGTCTTAGCGGCTTGAGCCACAGGCGCTGAGCCACGAATAAGGTATTTTAAGGTTGAATTCCTCTTCCAATTTAAATCACCAGCATTGATTTAATTGTTAATAATTAAATCATCAGTGCCAATTTAAGTCATTAATAATAATTTAGTGGTAATGAATCAATTACAATAAATCAATAATAATGCTTTAAGTCATTAATAATGAAGTCTTATTAATAGCTGTGGAACAACTGGTGCATGAATAGCATGACAAATGCATGAGTAAGTTTTGTTTCAAATCCATGTAAGTTTTGTTTCATAACAAGTAACTGATCTCAGCTAATTCTTGTTTTTGCAGATCCCTGCAATTGTCCAATAATGTCCTGAGAAAATCAATCTGTTATTATTCCCCACAACTATAGTTCAAGATATTCCCAAGTCTTGCATGGTAAATTCTTTTTCCTGCAGTATGAGCCTCTTGTTAACCAAACAAATATCTATAAAAAGAAGTAAATAGAAAGATAAGAGACATAAAAGACATCTTATGACTTATAAAATGTTTTTCTGTAGAACATCCAACATGGAAAAAATTACTTCATTATAATCAAGCATGATGGCTTATTTTAACTTCACGTTTTTATATATGTATTCTGGAGACCAGGCCGTCTTTATGCAAAACTTGTGTCAGATGACTTTATTGAGTTCTTTGGATTCAGGCAATAACACACATGACTTGGAGAGTTTCAGTATGCCCAGTGGTACCAGATGTTATAATATCACTTTTCCTATGCGTGTTCACTAAAAACTGTGGGATTGTCTGTGAGAAGAGAGCAAACACTGGAACAAGACTGCCGAGAGCACACACTAACATTACTTTGTGGGAAGCAGAAAAACCACCCAAACATCATATTCAAATGAAATCCTGAGGCTACACACTGAACGAGATGTGTTTTTCTGGAAACCATGATGCAGCTGACCCAGGATCCTGGTCCAGAGGTGTTTATGTCTTTATGCATCAACATGTTCTGGATTAAGGGCAGGTGACGACTGGTAAGCCCAGTGAGGAGAAGGGGCTCAGTGAGTGCTGACCGAGTGGAAAATGGATGGTCTCTGAGATGGCCCAGGCCCAGGAGGCCGCCTATCACCCAGACAAAGGGGAACCTGGGCCTCTCTTGTTCTCCTGGCAGATTTCTAAGTTCCTTCAAGGAGACTTAGGATTTCCACCTTGCACCTGTAATACCAGGGATGTACAGGCACCTGGAAGCCACTTGAAGTGCAGGTTGAGTTGAAGAATGAATCAGCATCAGTTGAGAGTCCAAAGTTGAGAAAAACTACAAAGACCAAAGAAAATTTATTTCTCCTTTTTCATGGAATCTGGGCAGTTTGGTCTCCAAGACTTGCTGCTGCTATCATTGTAGTGAAGTGAGACTGAGCTTTCACTTCTAAAGCCCTTTGGCTTCTTCCACCTGTTGCCTTTGAGAAGCATGTTCCAAATAAATAAGACAAGAAGACAAGGAGAGAAAGTGACCCAGTGTGGATTTCACATCTGCTTCATGAATCTGCAAAGATGATGACAGGTTCACAAATACTGTTCCCAGCGCAGACTCCAGGTCAGCAAGGTACATGTTCTCCCTCACCTCTCCGGGATGGGAGGATTTTCTGTCAGTGGCCTGGTAGTCGTGGTGATGAGATTAGCTCTCTGTGGCCTGATTAGCTGGGTCAGAAGAACCTCAGGGTGGGGAGGCTGTGTTTAAAGCCCATATGCTGCTCAGCTTCACAGAATCCCAGAACCTCTGGGTCCAGCCCTGCACCCTCCCAGCAGCCCCATGCTGAGAACAGGTTGGGGAAACCCATTGAGGATTCCATACTAGTCTGGGGTTATGTCTGGGGGTTGGATGGGGGGCTGCTCAGGCCTGGGGAAATGAAGCCTGGCAGAGGGTTTGACCTAGCTCTGGAAACCAGCAATCTGCAGAGCTGCGAAGGCCCCTGTGGCATATGATCAAACTGAGCTTGAGCCTCACTGAAGCAGGAGCATCATTTGTCTGGTTTTTCCTGCCTCCCGCAGACTTTCCTGTGGCAGCTGCTGTGCTAGGAAGGTGGTGTCACAAGCCCCAGATCCACTGTGAAGGACTGACTGTACCACTGTCCGTCCACAAGTCCCAGATCCACTGTGAAGGACTGACTGTACCAC
>CAUYQV010039505.1:0-13119 GCA_963574575.1 Galagoides demidoff | reverse complement strand
GCCATTTTTTGGTTGCAGCCATCATTGTTGTTTGGCGGGCCCGGGCTGGGGATTCGAACCTGCCACCTTAGGTGTACGTGGCTGGCGCCTTAGCTGATTGAGCCACAGGCGCTGAGCCGGCACATGCTTTTTTACTCTTTGAAAATGATGCTTTGTAGGACAGCTTGAGAGACTTCTAATGTGGCAATTGGTTGAAACAGTTGCCTTAGCTCAGTTTGTTTTGTTTGTTTGTTTATTTGTTTTTAAACCAACACTCTTTGCCTCCCAAGAACCATTTAATTGAACTGGGTTTGAGCAATCCCTGGCAAGGTTACTCCAGCTGAGGCCTGTTTACACATGGTGATTTCAAGTTCCTGGAATTTAACATAAATTTGGCAAAGCTACCATTAATTTGAGGAGCAAGGGACAGTGGTGTTGTAACAGGGATACAAATGTGGGAAGAAAAAAGAACAAAGAACAAAGAGTATTATCTCCATGCCCTGAGAAGACATTGCCTCTCTTCCTTTCTACCTTCTTATTAGTCAAAGGCAGGGTGGGGAAGGTTCTAGTTTACCCTGGAATGAATTGTCAAATTTTCCCCCGCAGGTTTGAAATGTTTTCCTCTGAGATGCTCAGCAGGTTGTCAAACCAGTCTTTACTTGAGAGACACATGGCATCAACATGAAGGTTGTCATGTAAGCCGCCCCCCACTCATCACTTTCTGAAAGTTTTGAAAGATGTTACATCCTGCATCTGGGGCCAGCAGAGTGGAGTCTGCAGCGAGCAGGCAGTCCCTTGGGGGACGCTGCCCGGGAGTCAGACCTGTCTAGAGAGGACCCTCTGGTTTCCATAGAGCAAATGAAGTAGAAAAATCATTGACAAGGGGAGGCGGGGTGGGGGCAGAGCAGGCAACTAGAGAAGTCGGTTTTATGGAGCTTGCAAACCTGAACTCAAATATTAAAAATGCTTTCATCAGTCTCCTTAATCCAGAGAAATTCTTTTTGGCTTAGATGGGAGGAAAAATCAGTCCCTTAAGGGGAAAGCAAGAAGAGAAGGAGGTAATGAGGATGTGAGTCAGACGCAGGGAATTGCTGGCACATGCGTCCCTTGTAGGAGGCGGAGGAGGGCTGCTTGCAGCTGCCATGACTTTACAGACCCCTGATAACGCCCACCTGCTTTTCATTGATGTCTCCCTTTAGTTATTAAAAAGGTTTGATTCCGTGTAGTGGGGAAAAGGTGAGGACAAAAAGGACCGTTTCTTTCTCGCACACTTTTTCCTCCCCTGGGGAGTACGCGGCACTTGGGCTCCGAAGCTGTGTTTTTCTTTGGGTTTTGCTTTTTAATAGGGGTTGAAGAAAGTGGTTATAGACATTTGAGAGGAAATAAAGCCTGTGGTTTATTAACAGGGCTGGTTTTAATCAGCAGTGATTTGACTAGGGTAACATTAGAGCTGCAATGATGATAACTGATACTATGATTTTCTATGCTTTTAACCCCAAATGAAGTCTTGTGGATTCACTGACAGAAATGCATTTGTTCTCTGGCCAGGCTGTGGTGTTTTGTGAGGACAGACTCAGGTGAGGGAAGAAGAGGGCCAGGGGCTGGAGCAGCTGCCTCGGGGGTTCTCCGCTGGAATTCTGGCTGCTAGGAAGCATGCCTGCAGACCCAGGGCTCCTTAGGAAACAAGTAGAAGTGAAAGGGGAAAAGGAGAAGGCAGGTTTCAGTCCCCTTCTGGCCACTCCAGGTCAGGATCCACATGGTCATGTATCCATAAGCGTAGTACTTTTGCAAACCTGAAGTATAAAGTCTCCAGTCCTGACACCTTACACTTCACAAACATTGTAAGTAATACCGTTTCTTTCCTCCATTAGGAAAGTCTAAACAGTGAAGGCCACCTTCCCTGTGAAAGGCCGCTCTCCAGGGTAACCGGGTCCTCTCCTACCCAGAACAAATTCTTTGGGATCTTCTTTACCTAGTTCTCTTGGGCCATTATGGCCACCATCAGAATCACTGCCAATACCAACAAATTTATAGCTGACCTGAAAACCAAGGTCACATTAGTGCCATATCTGAAGTCAGCAGTAGCTCTTCAAGAGTAAGACATTCTATATTTCTAAGAGGCCCACAGTTACCTGTCTCAAGTAGGGGATGTGACTGCTTTGAAGAGTAATGAGATCATGAACAAAAAACTCATGCAGAGGCCTCAGGACGAGAGGGTGGGAGTTGAAGGACAGTGAGTGGATGGACTCACCCCCGTTGGTTTCTGGACTGATGTTATCTTCCCCCCTCTTATGTCTACATACATACACCCTACTCTGCCCAGAGAGAGTTTAGGTTCTTTCTTGTTCTCAGGACCAAGAGGTGTTGACCCATTCAGCTGTCTTTCCCTTAGTACTGGTGAAAGGGGAATCAGGAAATGGTGCTGGACGCAAGGGAAGGCCAGGTATGTGGCCAGGGAGAATCACATGGGGAATCCCAGACACCTGTTAGAGCTGAGTCCCATTAATGATAATGTTCTACAGCATCGGTTCTCAACCTGTGGGTTGCGACTCATGGGAACTGTATTAAAGGTTCGCGGCATTAGGAAGATTGAGAACCATTGTTCTAGATCAACAGTTGCAAAGTATTGTTTTCATTATGCTTCAGTGGAAAAAGAAGTGGGACACACATTCTCAATATATTTATATTTATCGATCATGTACATCCGTTACTGTTACTAGCTAATATCTCAAGGTGCACTATGTATTTAGCTTTTTTTAAATGTAAAGTAAATATAGCCCCAATAGTAATGAGCACATTTAGCACTCAGCACTACTTAGATGATACTGTTTTTAAATGCCATCTCCAATTAAAAAGCCAGAGTTCATTGGATAAGTATGTGATTCTAAGATGGAGAAATGAAATTTAGAAGTGAGCCTAGAGCATCTTATAGTGCCAGAAAGTAAGAAATTACACAAACAACTAAAGCAACATAACAATGGGGCACGTCAAAGGGACACAGGAGCCAAATGAAAAAGCTCCCAATGGCCAAAGCTAAAAAAAAAATTGATCAAGAAAATAAATAAAATCATATAGTGTATAACCTGAAGTATAAAATAAGTATAAAATAAATTCATACAGATATAAATAAGGGACTGAGTAAATAAAGATAAAATACAGATATAAATAAGTGACTGAATAAACAAAGGAGAAGAGACAGATTGCATGTGTAGAAGATTTCCCAATACAGTAATTTATGTAGATACTCCACCATGGAGCAGGTGGGGTATAACTCCCCACTTCTTAAGTGTGGGCTGTGCACAGAAACTGCTTTCAAAAGGGCAAAGTATGAAAAGGGGAGAGGAAAGAAACAGCTTTTCAGTGGAGAAACCTGACAAGCACTGCTTTAGTCAACCACCAAGGTCAGCTTCAATAGTGACAAGACATGTTGACAGTATGACCCTTTCTCCCAAAAACCTATAACCCAGACTACTCATGAGAACAAACCTCAGACAAATCCCAAATGAAGAACCTTAGCCAAGATATCTGACTCCAGCACTTCTCAAAATTGTTAAGGTCATCAAAAACAAGGAAAGTCTGAGAAAGTGTCATATTCAAGAGGAACTAAGGAATAACAAGAAGACATGATGACTAAGTGTTTTATAATATGATGTACTAGATGCAAGCCTGGGACAGAAAAAGAAAACTACTAGGACGCTAAGAAAATCTGAATAATATATGCCCTTTAGTTAATAATCTAAAATAACTTTACAATAGTGGGTTCATCAATTGTATTAAATGTTCCGTGCTAATGTAAGATGTTAATCATAGGGGAAACTGAATATGGCATGTATGAGAACTCCCTATACTAGCTTCATAATTTGTATGTAAATATAAAGCTATCCTAAAATTGAAATTATTATTAAAAAATAAATATGGGTCCCAGCTACTGGGGAGGCTGAGGCAAGAGAATTACTTGAGCCCAGGAGTTTGAGGTTGTTGTGAGCTAGGACTGCAAGGCACTCTATCAAGGGTGACAAAGTGAGACTCTGTCTCAAAATAAAATACAAATAAATATGGGATAAGAGTTGGGTTAAGACAGTGTTCCCCAGCCTTGGTACCAGTGACATTTTAGGCTGGATAATTCACTATTGAGGGAGGCTGTCCTGTGCATCACAGGATACTGAGCAGTGGCCCTGGCCTGTACGCACTAGAGGCCAGCAGGACCTTTCCAGTTGTGACAACCAAATGTCCACTGGGGGAACAAAAATTCATTCTTAATTAAGAACCACTTGGTTTAAAGAAACCCTAGATTGGGTAGGAGGGTTAGTCTGACATAAAAAGTTTAAGAACATTCTCATGTCTACAAAATGGCCATCTTAATTTTGCCAGCTACATGTGGCAAGTGTGGGCTTGTGTGTATTTACTTCTTTGCCTATTATCTTCCATCTTCCCATTTTATTTTATCATTATTAATTGAATTTGAGGAAACTAGACAAGTGATAGAGATACTTTATGTTGTATTGAGCTGGTGTGGAGTAGAAGAGAACAGCTTTATAAAAGTAAAGAAGAACAAACAACAGAAGACCTCAGTTATGAGAAGCAGACAAAACAAGGAGAAGTAGAACCTTAAATCCGTAACGATAGCCCTGCATGCTGGTGACAGGGCTCTTCCATTGCTTACTATGAAATTCAAGTTATCAAGTACCTGCTCTGAACTAGTCTCCTGCTGAATGCTGGGCAGCTTTGTAAGCCTCCTCAGCTGCCACTTGCTTCTCCTTTTCTAGCCTCATCCCTTCCCTCAAGGTCCACATGGTTCTGTCTGGTAGCCCAGGACACCCTTGTTGGCTTTGTATTTGGGCTGCATCCTCAGAGACAAGTCCATGGCCAGGCCTTTCTCTGCCGATAAGAACCTCCCAAGGTCCCTATTCTCTGTCCTCTGTGTACACTCACCCACGTGCACACACACACACACACACACAAAATTATATAAAGAGTTACCATGTATTTACAATATTACATGCATATTTAAATTATTCATATATTTCTGTATATGTTTAATTATTTAAACTCTGTGAGTTCTGTCTTCCTAAACCCTACTTTTCTATAAAGATATCTCAGTGCAATGCCACTTCTATGACCCATTCCCTGATTTCTCCCATCAGAAGTTGTTTCTTTTCTCTGTAAATTTTCATAGCTCTCCCTGTGCCCCAGCAAACATACGAGTCGCTTGTATGTCTTTTTCCTAATTCATGGCTGCTGTGATTAGACCATCATCATGATCATCATCATCTTCTTCATGTTAATCTCTGTATCTTCAGCTAACCCAGTGCGTGTTATATAAATAAAAGGGTATTTTAACTTAGGTATAAATTACCTGTAATCAATTAATGAGTTAGTCCTTATCTTGTTGACAGTTTTGCATTTCAGTAGGGAGTTTCTGGAGAAGTGTAATATTGAACTTAAGAGTTGAAAGTGGATATTTAAGATAAGAGGCCAAGGTAGTCATATTGATACAGGACAGGCTTCATTTCAGATCCCAAATCCCATCCTGTATGTGGTATATGGAATTCTAATCTGCTAATGCCTGAAATTGCTTTGACCTTACTTCTTAATACATGAGGATCGAAGTTGAGGAATTGTATTCTTATGGAAAGTATCCCTTTTGGACATTTTCTATGTAATAAACCACCTCCAAACTTAGTAGTTTAACATGACAATGAAATATTATTTTTTAAGATCCTGCAGGTTTGTGGGACAGCTTCTCTGCTGGTTTTTCCTGGGGCTCACGCATGTGGCTGTGTTCATCTGGGGAAAAGAACTGGACCAGAAGGGCCAGGATGGTTACGTCCACATGATTGGCAGGTGGCACTGGCTCTTGGCCTGGGTATCTGAATTCTCCTCCTCATGGCCTCTCATCCTCTAGGAGGCCGGAACAACTTCCTTATATGGCAGTCTTAAGGTTACATTCCAAGATGGAAAGAGAGAAAGCTACAAGGCTTCTTTTTTTTTTTTTTTTTTGCAGTTTCTGGCCGGGGCTGGGTTTGAACCCACCACCTCCGGTATATGGGGCCAGCTCCCTACTCCTTTGAGCCACAGGCACCACCCAGCTACAAAGCTTCTTTAGGCCAAGGCTCTGGAATTCGTTCAACTTCAGTTTCACTATGATCTGTTAGTCAAAGCAAGTCATGAATAGGTGGGGAAAGAGACTCCATCTCACAATGGGATAAGCAGCAAAGGTTTTGTGGCCTTATGTACATAGTAATCTGCCACACACCACAATGCAGCATCTCTGTAATTTAGAACCCCATAACTGAGGTTACTACTGGGCACTTTACAGAAATCCTATGCTTACTCTTTTCTCAAAGGGACAGAGGCAGGAGCTCCAGTGGATGATACCTTAAATATTTCTCTTTTTGCCCCGTGATAGGGGAATATGACTTGTCTCATTTCAGGAGACGAATGCTGCCCAGCTGATCACGATGAGGAAAACTAACCCCTTATCCTCTAAGTGATGCCTGAATTGCCGAAACATTTTTTTGCAAGTGGTGATAACTTCATGAAGATTGACTCTTTTTTCCCTAATAACAGAGGACTTCTGTTTTCTTTTTTTTTTTTAATTTCAAGTTAGTAGGAGGGTACATATGATTAAGGTTACATTATTTGTGTCTGTAAACTAAATTATGTCATATCCATTTAAAAATATCATTTTAATTAAAATGCAGATTCTGAGATGATATGCTACAAAGAAAATTATTCATTATTTTTTACTTCAGGTTAATATGAAGGCACAAATTATTAACTTCTTATGCCTGACAATATGAAGTAACTAGAGTAGCATCATCCCCAAACTGCATTTCTGAAATACTTGAGCTTGCCCCAGAGAGATTCAGAAGTGACAGAGAGAAATAAAGTTGAGCCATTTTCCCCAAACATAGTGTTTTCTCAAGTTTAAAACAAGAGCAAGTAAGGTGTAGTGAATTCCCTGGTCATCCCCTCCACTCAAACATGAGGGAGCATTTCCTACACCATCCCTTTACGCACTCCGGGAAAGGGGCACAGTGGTGAGTTCACCCAGTATGTCATTCAAGGCTCATGGCTCCGAGGGAAGGATTGAGGAGATGGAGTTCTGGGCGGTGAAGAAATTGCCCAGAGTCTCACACCTTGTAAGTACTGTGACTACTAGAAGTGGAATTTATACTCAGTTTCAGATCTGTAGGAAGCGCCACCACTGCCTTCTCCTAGGAGGGTGTATCATCTCAGGCTCAGCCAGGAAGATCATATTTTGGATAAAGGAATAGAAGAAAAGAAAGAGTTGGAAGAAAAGAATCATAGAGATTTAAGTGCTGAAGGGATGTTTTGGCATGACCTAGAAGTACAGTGTTATTCACTTCCTACCTTTAGAAGAAAGTTCCAAAAAAGAAAGATTAATGAAGTAAGAAGGAGAAGGAGGAGTGCCGCAAGCAAGAGGTGTGTGCTCTGGTCTTCAGCAAGGTCTCATTAACCAAGGGGAAGTTCAAAGCACTCTCTGGTGTGCTGTACAGGACGGCCTGGGCTTTGCAGCCAAGTATGTGATACAGCTAGGGTAGTTTAGGGTGACCCTGGGAAAAGCTATTGGTTAATAGAATAATTCCAGGTCATTCTGGCATTAAATAGGAAATCATTTGTCTTCTCAAGTAAGACCCTGGACTTTGCAAGGTACCTTTCACATGTACATATAGATCTGTGGGCAATCTACTGAGATTTAATTTTGCCTTGTTCACATTATCTTAAAAGAGAAAAACTGATGAGGAAGTGAGGGATGCTGACCCCACACAGTCCCAGGAAGAAGCAGAGCCTTGGAGGAGATGTTTAGGGGCTGCCTTCAGACTGATCTCCAATGTTGAAACCAGCTTGGGAGCACACCCCATACCTTGGGAAGCATTGTATCTTTTTTTTTTGCCTATTCTACGTGCGCTAGTGAATGATTCATGACAAAGACAGAGCTCACTCAGCAGCGGGCTTAGTCGCAAAAGGGCCTATAAGACCCATGTCTGTCAACAAAGACCAAAGGCCAGGGATTCTTCTATAATATGGTGGAGGAAAAAAGAGGGCCCATGAACACTAATACCATATGCTCTGTTGGTCAGTTAGGTAGGAACTCAGAGGCAGATTTATCTCATCTGGAAGAACAAGAAAGTGGCACATTTCTTATACTCAAGTGCTGTGGAGCTAATTGATACTTAGCACACACATTACATATATAGTCTCTTGCAGTAAGAATTTGCTGGTTATTTAATGTTCTTCAGTCTTACTTTTCCTGCTAAGTTCTTGTGAAGGCAGAGATCACTTCTTATACTTGCCATATCTATTAGTTCTAGGGTGTAATTGTTGCTATCATGGGCATGTGTTGCTTATATCTCAACTATTTTAATGAGAGGACCAACCCCATAGCACAGCGGAGGGCCACCCCACTAGTCCCAGACTCTGACCCATGGATCTCAACCCTGACAGAAGTTTAGGGTGTGAGAGTCTTGATGTGCATTCTGGGGAGAAGTCAGCTGAGTCACCCAACTGTCCTGCTCCTGTGACATTGTTTTGTCCAGAGTTTGCCTTTAGAATATGCAGAGCCCCATCCGCTATCTCTCTCTTGCTCTTTCTTTCATTATAGCTGTATCTGATGACCCCATCTCTTCCCTTCTGGCTTAAGATTCTGAGCAGAGCCTCCTTAAGTTCTGGGTGACATTTACAGTCACAAGACATAGCTCTAGTGTTTCAGCAGGGCAGACTGCCAGGCTGCTGCTGTTTTCATTTACGTAAAGGGGTGATGAGGGCTCAGGTGGGTGTGGGCAGATCAGGGGTCCTCAAGTTTTCTGAGTTCACATTTGCACATCTGGCATTGGAAAGTTGTAGCTGTCAAACTGAGCCATTCAAAGCTATACCTGTATTCTCCTCTTATGTGTGTGTGTGAGAGAGACAGAGAGAGTGTTTATAGTCCATTTCTCCATCTGTTCTGATAAATGGAAGTAGAGATGTATAATTTTGAAGGAAAAAATGTTTCTTAAGAAGTTCCTATAGGCTGAATGATTCTTTAAAAGAGTTGATATTTCAGAAAAACCTAGGCTTTTCCATTTGGGAAATGAGGAAGTAGGGTGGTTTACTTATAGGCTGTGTCCTTAAAAATAAACATTATTGGACTGAAAGAACTCATGTACCCATCAACCCATGAATTAATTAATAAACTGTCATAAATACATGTTTTATATTTACCTGTAAAGATTTGGAGAACATTTGCCTATGTAAAGTATCATGAGAATGGAAATGCAAACATCCCTAGCACTTAATACTAAGTTGAAACTAGTAGATTAACAACTATAGGCCCACATCAGAGAAAAATAGTTAAATTCAGGAAGGGGTGGAAGGGGTTGAGTAAGTTCCCACCTAACAGGTACAATGTAAGGGTACATGGCATACTTTCTGGGTGAAGGGCTCCAACTACAACTCAGCCTTTACCTCATGAACAAAAACAATGTAATGTAATCATATTTACCCTCATATGAATCCAAAAACACACATAACACACACACACAAAAAAAATCACACCAAACAACAAAACATTATTCTGTTTTTTAAGTACATATTTTTATTATAGAAAATTTGAGAGAACCAAAAAAATTAAGAAAATATTAAAATCACATATAATTCCACAACTATTAATATGTATGCAATATTAAAATAAATACTGTATATATATGGTCATAATATGTATGTGATATGATGTGATATGTAACATTATCAAATACTATGTTGCTTTAACATTTTTACCACAAAATTGGAATATACATATGTATATGGTATATTAAAACCTAAATGGTATATATTTTCAGGCTTTCTTAAATGTGAATAAGTATTTGATGGAAAAAAATCAATCAATGAAGTTGTACATTAGTGAACAAATGCATGGATATCTTAATTTTTCTTTTGGCAGGGGAAGACTTTCAAGTCTTCTCAAAATTTTAAATGAAAAGAAATCTGAGAAGTTTAGATTAACTTTATAATGGAATGGTATTGAACTTCATCCTGACCTCATCCCCCAGATGCACACATACACATTCACAGACACATACATCCCATCACCACCTCCTCATTTCCCTAATCATAAATAAGTCACACATGTGGGAAGCCCTTATGTAATTCCAGAGATTTCAACATTGCTTATGTTGGGCTGAATATTAGGTGTGATCTTTCTTTTTTCTTTTTTTCTTCTTGGCAGCAAAATCTTTCTCTTCAGAGATAAACTATGATTTAACAAATAAATCTTCAGATTTATAAAAATCTGCCCAGTTCTTCTGAGGTCAGTTGCTTCTGACTCAAGCAAATGTGAAATTGCTTTGAGATTTTGGCTGTACTCTTCTGTCTTCCAAACACTGCAGAAAGAAGAAACAGGAAAACAAACAGAAGTCAAAAAAATATGGGTTGAGAGTAAATCAAATCTCATTTTCCTCTGCTACAATTTAGTGTAGAGGTTAACAAGGTTAAGGAGGGGGTTCTGGTGTCAGAGAGATCTGACTTGAATCTTGACTTGGCCACACTTAATCATGTGACCTCGAGTATTTATCTTGGCTTCTTAAAGTTTCAATTTTGTCATTAATAAAATGGTGATAACAGTAGTTCTGTTTTATAATATTATTACGAGGATTAAACAAGATGGTATGTAGAGTACTTAGAACAGAGACTTTTAAGTCCTAAGTGCTAAATACTAAGCAATTATCATTTTAGCATTATCATTAGTAGTAGTAGTCCTTACTTAATGTCAATATTGTTGAACTAACATTGACCTTGAAACTAAAGAACTGTAGAGAGAACCACAAGATTCACTATAAATGTCTTGCTCACATACTGATTTGACTTTTTTCTTGCATCTTTAAATTGAGTACTAACATGGATAACTTCTTTGAAGGGCTGGTGGAAATCATCCAGACAATTTCCTGCTTATGAAAGTAATGCAATGGGAGGATAAAAAGGAGCTGGTTAATGGGTGCAAAAATATACAGTTAGAAGAAATAAGACCTGGTGTTCAATAGCATAATAGAGTGACTACAGTCAACAATAATTTATTATATATATCACAATAACTGAAAGAATGGAATTAGGATGCTCCTTAACACAAAGAAATGATAACTGCTTGGTGTGATGGATACCTTTATTACCCAGATTTTATCATTACACATTGTGTGTGCTTGTATCAAAATGTCCCAAGCATCCCATAAATATGTACAATTATTAAATATTCATAAAAATTAAAAATAAATTTTTAAATGAAAAAAAGAAAACATTCTACTATAGTAAAATAAAATAAAACAAAAGAAGTGAATCCACTCATGTCTTCCTAAGATTTCTAATTAGAGCATGTCACAATCCATAATGCTATCTTGTCTCTTGGTTCTGGTACACCATCCAGATTATAAGTTAAAGCCTCTGACCTTGATTGGAAAATTACCCAGTGCAGCCAATATTACTTCTCTAGAGTGGTTGTAACAGAAACCTAATTCTGTCAGAGATTCAGTTACAAAGAAGACTGTCAAAGCCAATGAGATACAAAGCTATCATGGGACCAGGGTTTAGCATCATGAAACTAATCATTCGTGAGTCATTCTTTGGCTCCAACACAGGGAGCCTCCAGAGAGCAGTAATAGGATTTACAATATCCCAGTGGCCATCTTGTTGCTATGTGTTCTGCCCAAATTGCACATACTGTGAGATGAGGGCAAGTGACCCCAGGAGGGAATAGCATTTCATGGCTTAATTCTTTCTGGTATTTGCAGGGTATCACAGCTTGGGAGAACACTGTGTTGATCAGCATTTGGAATTGAATGAGATGGGGGTGAGAACACAGAAGAACACATGGTGTTTCTCCTGTCCTGATTGTAGGAAGATGTCCTGTTGGCCCAGAAGGTTCACTAGGAGTTGAGAGAAATGCAGGAATCAGGATAGTGGGGAAACAGAGCAGCCTCCTAAGTTTCCTTGAAGTTGACAATGGCATGAAATAGGTAACAGAGCCAAGGAGGAGAAAGACTGAGGCCAGAAGGCTGTACTTTCCTAACATATTCACGTGAGTTAACCATGAGTGGGGTGTGTTCATTGCTTGAACCAGAGGAACATTTCTTTGTGGGCATTACATGTATCTATTAGTGCTCCTGGAGCTGTGTTTATTGTCAACAAGAAAATATACAAGGGATTTTGCATTCAAGAGGGGATGGCCGACCTGTTAGATGGATACTTTGAGAGTCTGGTGTGACAGCCACTGCTTTCTACCATAGCTTTCCATGGTGCCAATATAGGGGACCCACTTAACATCTCTGAATTTTGGTTACTCAAGGGAGTTGAGCTTTATCTCAGTTGTGCCTTTTAGCTCAAATTTTAATTGTTGATGGTTTGATATTGTATGAGTGTATAAATAGCTAGCTAGATATGTAGGTAGTTCTTGGTTGTCTTGAGGATTAAAGAGATATGGATATATCACCTCACTCCAACAAGATTAGCCCATATCACAAAATCCCAAAACCAGAGTTGTTAGCGTGGATGTGGAGAAAAGGGAACACTTCTACACTGCTGGTGGGAATGCAAACTAATACATTCCTTTTGGAAAGACGTCTGGAGAACACTTAGAGAACTAAAAATTGACCTGCCATTTTACCCTGCAATTCCTTTACTAGGTATATACCCAGAAGATCAAAAATCACATTACAATAAAGATATTTGTATCAGAATGTTTATTGCAGCCCAATTCATAATTTCCAGGTCATGGAAGAATCCCAAGTGCCCATTGATCCATGAATGGATCAATAAACTGTGGTATATGTACACCATGGAATACTATGCAGCCCTAAAGAAAGATGGAGACTTTACCTACTTCATGTTTACATGGATGGAACTGGAAAATGTTCTTCTTAGCAAAGTATCACAAGAATGGAAGAAGTATCCAATGTATACAGCCCTATTATGAAACTAATTTATAGTTCTCAAATGAAAGCTACAACCTAATTCTAGCCCAAGAATATGCGGAGGGGGTAAAGGAGGGGCGGGGAGAAGGGTGGATGGGTGGAGGGAAGGTGATTGGAAAGATCATTTATATGGTCTAACAAGGGTACAAGTGAATTTTTCTAGAACTAGAGTATAAAT